>JAOYMR010000003.1:9521349-9548571 GCA_025802075.1 Tenebrosternarchus preto
ATCTAAAACTCACATTCTCATTCGCTCTTTCTCTCTCTCTCTCTTTTTCATACTCACAAACACACGCACACACACACACACACACACACACACACACACACACACATATACACTTCCATTCAGACATCAGTCAGGAGTGCCAATCCAGACACTTATTAATGATTATTAACACTGATAGATGATATTTCATTTTATGCAGTTGTCCCTGTAACATGGCAGTGTTTTAAATACCTCAAAGACAATCTCTTTACACACACATGCTCACACACAGACATGCATACACACACACAGCACCTCCCACTAGCCCCATCCACTAATTTACGTGAACACACATACCAAGACCCACACACTCACAGGGTCTGCAGGTGTTAAGAAAAGACCATGGCGTCAGTCTTTTCTAACTGGACAATGCAATGTAGATACAGATGATACAGATGAAGGAAGCAGATTTTCACTATAAATCTGAGAACTCTGAAGGATTAGGACCATGCGAGAGAGAATGTAAATTAGCCTCGAGCAAAAACCTAAAACAGCACGAACCCCCACACTTAGTACCCTCCCTACCCCACCTCCTCTTTCACACATGTTTAATCCCTCCTTTCCAGATCACATATTAGCAGTCTCTACTCCATAATCCAGCTGGGCCAAACAGGGGGAGGGGGTAATGGAACATACACCAACTGGGCTGACAGAACAGTTGTGGTGGGTGGGTGTGTGCTTGTGTGTGTGTGTTTGTGTGTGTGCACATGCGCAAACACGTTCAGATCATAATAGTGTCAGAAAAATGCAATGTTAGGGGTAATATGACAAAACCAACAGGAACAGTTAACACAAATACACAAAATGGATACACACTTCACACTCACAGCTGCAAGACTCTATACTAAAGTCTCCATACCAGTGCAGAAGAGTAAAAACTGGGGCTTCATCAGTGAGAGCTCAAAAATGAATCAAACAGATATTTCCATATTCTAACACTGCTACTTCATCTAAAGAACGGACATATTAACTACTGGCTTCACTAAGACTTACAAAGGCATCTGGTTCAAATGGAAATACTCTTTTGTGTATGTATAGAAGAACACCCCAACCGATGGAACAAACCACACAATTTTAGCTTTGACAGCCTGTAATCAGTATGAACTTATCAATGTTTCCCGATGCATGTACACAAAACTGCATTTCTTAATCGTTTTAACTGATTCTGTGATTTCCTAGAAAATAATGGTACAATTGATATATAAGATAGTAATTAATGTAATATATGTAATGTAATAAGTTAATAAAAGTATTTAAGAAAGAGTGATGACTACACAAACAAAAATATTACAATGTTTATCAACTAAGACAATAAAAGCATAAATCAATCTATTGAAGGCACACAACAATGTTGGCAAACAAAAGCAACAATGTTGACAATTGCTTGTAAATTCATTGTTAATTTTGGTTAAAAAACAATGAGATTTAGTGGTCAGCCCAGGAAAGAGATGTATCCAGTTTTGACTAGAGCAGTTAATGACTAACAACAGAAAAAGAAATGCAAGAGTGCTCTGTTGTCATAATAGGAACACTAAAGGTAAACCTAAATGTCTTTAGATATGGACAGTGTATCACAGCAGCAACTAAATCAGACATCACGACTCTGTTCAGTAGTGCGAACGTTACCATCACCTAGATTGCACAGATGTTTGCATCACCCATGCCATCTGTTCTGTGTGTATACACACGTATAAGGGTCTGGCATTACTTTGGCATGCCCGTTCGATGTACTGATTGTGTGAATTGCACTAAGACTTGGTTTTAAACGCTACTTGTTATTTCCACTCTGTCCTGCTTGCTACAATTTAGAATGATTTATCATTTATTGATTTTGTAATTGACTTTTGCGGGCTACATCATGGTTTCTGGCTTCTGCATTTGGTTGTTGGTAAACGCTCGCTCCATACTTTGATCTCCTGTTTCATTCATTACAATATGAAATTGGACTGGGTATCACTTTTAAAATAGTCACTGTAGTCCGAGGCCACAGATTTAGTTTTGGATGGCCTTTTATATCTGCCATCAGGCTAATCATACAATCATACACATACAAACACAAACACACACAATAACATACAAACATTTGTGTCTTTTGTGTGTCGATGTTCGATAGTGATCAGCAGAACAGACACATGCTTTTCACATTGTCTCTGCCTCTCACACACACACATGCACCTCCCTAGGCAACTAAGTCACCACATTTGTAAATATAAAAAATGCAGCAGGGAACAGGGGTGTGTGTCATCTGAATGTCAGTGTGTGTGTCAGGAAGAGGTTAAGCAAATCTGTGCTCATGCAAAACTCATAGGAAAACTGCACATCATGGTCTTATCCTTCTGGTCTCAATCCTTCTCGTGCTCCCTCTCTCTCTGCATATATATATGTATAATCACACACACACACACTCTTCTGTCTAATCCAATTCACTGGGTTGTCACTGTCAACAATCGTGCTAAAATGCAACACCTTTACACGAGCACCCAGACTTTCCAGTGCATTTGCCCCAGTGTATTCCAGTGCAAATGACTGCAGTCCTGAGATGTCATATTGGAAGAACTGGTCTATTAGCCACAGCTGTAATGAAGTAATAAATAATAGCTATAGCACTGTGTAGGGAGGGCCAGAATGAGGGGTGGGGACAGGGAGAACGAAGGAGCTGACAAAGGCACCCCTCCCCCAAGACACCCACAAAACTGCCTTCCCAGAGGACCCTGGGACACCGCCAGAACCAGTGCCTCATCTGGTCTCATGCATGAGATCACAAACACACAGACACATAAAATATAGATGAGCTGTAAGTTATAGAAAACCACAGGGTCACCATGAGGACATAAACACAAATAATTTAGTGATAGAGATAGGGCAGGAGAGAGAGACAGTGGAATGAAGTGAGAGAGAGAGAGACAAACAACTTAATTTGATGTGGCACTTGGGGACATGTGTGGATCTTGTGGCTTAGTGCCACACAGAATGTGTGTATGAATTCTAATGTTTTACTAAACAACCTGGTCAGAATTAGGGTTGTCCAATTCACCAACAACAACATAATTTGTTGCAAATAAGCAGTTGTGTGAATTTGCTGAATTGAAATATGTCCTAGGGGTATAAAGCACTTTGATAATGTTAACTACATTCATGCTGATCTGTTTTTGTTTTCTTTGCTGAGAAGTTTGTGGAAGGAATGCCATTTTCCTTGAAAGCCTTTTTCCTGGTATTAGAACAATATGGACTGCCTTTTCAGTTTATTTTATTAGGTATGCAGGCTACCATAATCCAGTTTATTCAATTAGGTATGTAGGCTAAACTAATCCAGTTATTTTAGGTTTAGTTTTATTTGTTTCTTTGGCCTTTGAAGTCATTTGTGTGTATGTGTGTGTGTGTAGAAATAGGCTAAAGCTCTGATTGCAGGGCAATGGGCAGACTACAGTAGTCCATTCTGGAGAGCTCAAGGGCTGGGAGAATTCCATGGGTTGCCCTGGCAACAATGTAAGAACGCAGAACAATACAGAACACTGATAGCTAACAGTGTCCTTACAAGAGCAACAGTCCTGTACGTCTGCATGATCATAGTCATAAGTGAGAAACAGACAAGAGACATGGTAAAACAAGGCCTCGGTAGATAAGGGTGAACAATATATTGTTTGTTCAACATTATTGCAATACTGACATTTACGATATTGATATTGCAGTGGGTCGCAATGTGGAAATGATTACACACACACACATTCCTCTGGAAGGAAAGATAATGCTCAAAATTAACTGTCTACTAACCAGATAACTGATATGTCTGTGGGCTACTACTGAAAACCTCAGTATAACATGGCTGACATGTTTGTTCTAGCAAAAGCCTTTTTCAGCAGACATTCCTGGAACTGGTCCTGATGTTCCTCTTCACTCAAACTGGCAAGAATGACTGTGTGCCAATACCGGGGGCGCACAAAGGACACTAGAAGAATGAACCTAAATGGAACACTTGTTCTTGTAACAACAGGCCGACTCGCTCGAGCGTCGTTCGATCGCATGCCACAGCGCAGTGTACTCCAGGCATTCATGTATGCGTGTGGTACCCTACTTCTGGAATGGAACAGACGACAAGCCTACACGGATAGCTGTCTACTTTAGATTTCACTTCGCCGCCACATGGATAAACTGACCACAACTGAGACTCCGTTTAGAGGAAAACGCCAAACCCCGTCAAACTTGGGTTTCGTGGTAAATTAGCAAAGAAACAATTCCTCAAGACAACCGCAACAAAACTGCAACGAAATTTATATTGCACTGAACAACTGCTTTTGTTAGATATTCCTGCTTTGATTACGCTTTCAATTTAACACTTTTTCGGATTACTATTTTGAACTAATGTCTCTTACACACACACATAAGCGAGAGACGGAGAAGGGGGAACTGCGAAAGAGAATAAAGCTCATTTTAAGTTAACGTATACCGGGTGTGTGTTGTGTCGTTTTTGTAAACATGTGCATTAGCTACTTGTCACTTAAAATGAGCGCTAGGGTTATCCTGCAACAGTAGAGGTGATCATGAGTGCTGAATGGTTTACAAACGATATGGTGGCTAGGTTGTAAAAACAACGTAAAATATTACAATAGTTTCCGCCAGTACTGTAATGTTGCAACGTAACTGCAGTTAGCAGTTAGTGAAAAGAAAACGTTCGATTCGGCCAATGCAAATGTATACGATTAACATGATTACGACAAAACTACAAATTCTCAAAACATGGTCAATTGAACAAGATTAAGAAGGTGTTTACCATTTCGTTTGAGTTTCTGGTAACTTCAGGTAAACTTTTCTCCGCCGCAGTGTCGGCGCTAGGCATAGTTCCCTCCACCCGGGCCGATAAAGTGAGATTTTGCGACGTCCTTTGTTTCGTTACATTGTCTCTGGAATTACGGTAGCACACTCAGTAGTTTCCTTGCGATAATCCGCTCGAGTTGAACCGGGACGCAGCATACGCGACTGAAACCGCGCACTTACCCGCCCCTTGTTCCAGTGTAACGGAGAATCTAACGAAGGCGGGGCGACAACAAAGCTGCTCGTTAACTTACCTGTCAGTACAGTTGAAAAGACTCGTTTTACAGCCGAGATATAAACAAAGTAAAAAAATGTACTGCTGTTAGACCTGCTGTCAGACACTGAAATTAAAATTATCCTGCTATGTTGAAATAAACGTCGGTCATTTATCTCAGAAGAGACAACAACCTAGAGTAAATGTCACTAAAATCTTTAACAATCGACAATATGGCATTACGACGTTTGATTTCCTGTTCCATATAGTCCACAAGAAGATATGCCGATAGTGAGAACGGTCCATTTTCTCACCGCCACAGTAGAGTGGAGTTTTTGTTGGTTTTGTTTCATTAATAATGGCAGAATTGAATGTGTTTTTGTGAAACCCAAGGTCAACTATCAAGATCTGCATCTGTAAACGGCCATGTCTCCTTCGAATTCATTTGTTGATACGTGTTTACTGTATATTGTCGGATTAAGAACTGTTTGAAACGCCCTCTGTAGTCATAGTGTGCTGTATGGTGTAGGTTCAAATGCTGTACTTCAATTGTACTGCTGTGGTCATTAATTTTAATTAAAGCGATGTATTCTTCCAGTAAACGTAAATGTGCATTAGTTCAGAGCTTTATCCGAGCATAATGTTACCATGTGAAGTACGAGTACTGCATCTTATTATCCTTGCATAAATCCTTTGACCTGAACCGCAGTAATCCACTCTGAACACAGGACTATCGGGTGAAACGTGACCAAAAGACAAGAGATCAAACAATTACTTGGTTTCGCTTAAAACATTCCCCATAGAGACACACTCATACTCACACCTGAATGCTGCTCATTTATATATGAGTAATCCCCTGTCTTAAAACTGCCCTTAGATTAATTTGCTTTGTCAGAGAGCCCCACTCACAAAGTAATTGTGTGACAGGGGGGCATTGAATCGGAGTTATAAGTAAGGAGATTTAAACTTGATCTGATTTAAATGCGTACACACACATGCACACGACCGGTTAAGCCGGTTTGCCTAAAACGACAGGTTGTTTGTGTGCGTGTGTGTGTGTGTGTGCGTGCGTGTGTGGGTGTGTGTGTGCGCATGCGCGTTTGCCGACAGGTGGATAGATTAATCAGATGTTTGACAGCAGGTCAAATTCCATTATCCAGTCAAGCACTGGGCCCCTTCACCCTATAGATTTCTCTCCAACACACAGACACGCATACAGACCCAATTACTCACAGGCAGTAGTCCAATGAAGTGAGTGGGAGGGGAGATATGAATCAATTAGATTAAACCTGTGACATACGAAGACAGATGAAAATGGAATTGTATGAATAAAGTACGTAAGTATCTGTCAGTCATAACAAAGGACCTCTTGTAGAAACAACCCTTCATGAAAGGTACTGGGACACTCGCATCCAAAACTACACTACCCTGTCAAAACATACCGGAGCATAGATTTTCAGTGAAAATATGCTGCTCACAGTAGAATATTTTAGGTCTCCATTTTGCCAGGATAACTGTGCTCATATGCCTTGCAGAGCTGATCGTTCCAATACGAATCACCCTTGGGTACTGAGGCAGTGTATGTCGTTTGGTAGGTGAGGACCTTTTTTTTTACACTGCAGTGTCACGTTCATTTCCTTCAATCATAGCACATAGGGCTGAGTTTGTTAAGTTTATGGCCGCACTGCCACATCATGTAGCTGACGTGATGTTTTGTAAATAGCTTTGCTCACTACCCTTTTCTGAAAGTGTAACACTGTGACAGTTTCCACCATTACAATGTAAAACCCTAGTTATTTAAAGACAAAATTAATCTACATGCAGACATGGTAGACATTTGGGCTTTTTTAAGGGACTTAAAACTTCTTTTTTAAAAAGTTGTTACCTGTATGAGATTTGCCCTATCAAATTTTTAAATAATGCTATTTTTTTTATTCTGGACTGTTGAGTATAAATAACCTCAAGGTCCCACTTTCTCTCTTTCTGTCTCCCACGCACACATATATACACACACACAATCTTTGAATGTGTGTATAGGGCCTGAAAGTTGTTTGTTTCCCTGTGTTTCCTGAAGCACTTCCTGTCTCTTCCCCTTAGTCACATGGCTCTTGAAGGAACTCAATTAACCCACGCTAAAAAATAATAACAAACAGTGGTGGTGGTTCAATGTCTGTTTAGCAATTAGCTCAAAAGCTAATTTAAGATAATGCCTCTAGGCTATTGACTGCCATTATAGCACATTTCCACTGCCATTTAGGTTCGATCAAGCTTTTAGCAGCCCAAAAGCCCTTGGATAAGGTTCTCACGCATAAAAATGTGGCAGACAAAATCTCTATAAGGAAAACAAGCAGACTCTGTTGGGATGCTTTTCAAAACTATTAGACAGAAAGAATAATGGATAGTGTTTGATTGCTGGCACAGGTTCCCCTCTCCTGGAAAAGGGGAAATGTGTGCATGTCTACTGGCTGACCATTTTACATCACTTTCATTTATATTCTTAATTCTTGAAATGTAATAAATTAATGGCATCTGCTTGAATAAAATTAAAACATACACAAGCGTAATCTTGTTTTTACTGCTGCTCTGGGCAGGGAGTGAGGCAGTGCCAACCACAGCAAAAGTAAGGGATAAAAGGAGCACTCAGGCTGTTTGACCCTCAGCATACCCCATGCCCTTTTATCCAGTGAGCCCTCCTACAGTATGTGACTACACAATTTAGAACTTCTAGTCCTCTGATTAATGAGATAAAACAAGCTAACACACTCACACACACACACACACACACACACAAAGATGTATGGTGTCCCTAGAGCTACTATTTGATGATGGATTATTCTTCTATAACTATAGTGATTTGATTTTCAGTCATGCTGCCACATTATTAATGATTTAGGTTCCTGTTTGTGCCATGCTGGTGAATTATAGATGTATACAGCTGCCTGTGTGCACCCACATAATTTTACAGGTGGATAGACCTGCCTGGTTGGTCAGAAACCAAGAATTCTCCAAGCATTCTTAACATTACAATGGGTTATAAACATGTTTTTGTCTACATCAATGACATCATTGTCATTACCAAAGGTACAACAGGAAAATCCCAGCTAAACCGGAACATGCAAAATCTTTATCATCACAATCATGCTATGGTTGTGCTCCCATGACAGGTTTTGCAGAAAGCATGTTTTCATTTGTCTCTTGAAATAAAAATAAAATAAAAGGCAAGGCCTTTTAAAATAAATCATGCTTAGTGTATACCAGTAAATGCCTCCCTTGATTCATATCAATACATAACAAAAACATCCAGGTAGCTGTACTGACTATGTATGCACATACGTGAAGTGTTATGGGTCCTGAAGAAGAGAAAGGAAGTGTGACATGAGAGAGACTGAGAGAGAGACAATGTTCTAACTGGGACGTTGCTATATTTACCAAATGAGGTGTCTAGGAACGAGGACAGATGTCTCTTTTTTTACAATACATTATTAGCTTTACATAATGTTCACATAAAATCTGTATATTTGCTCAGTAGCGCCAATGATTTCATCTTACTTCAAACACTGCACCAATGTTTCTCCTTATTAGCTAAGGTATGGTAACATCAATCCAACATCGAAAATGCAATCACATCAAAACAATAACCATATCTGTAACATGACTTTTGGATTTAGTGTCCACTGACCTAGGCTGGTCTCTGGCAAACAGGTGTCTTTTGAAGGGGCATGAAAATTTAAACCCCCTTCCCAGCATGAGACTGTAACCCCGCTGGGGCAGGTATCTATAATTAATAACCTCAAATGGCCATTACAGACATTACAGTGTGTGAAAGGGAGGGCAAAAAATGAGAAGTACATACACAAACCTTGGAAGGTAAGTAAAACTGAGCAGGTGCACACAAAACAAAGGTTTACTCTGGATTTTGGGGAAACTTTTTCACTTTCTTTTATTTGTTAAGTTTCTGTTTCATAAATCTTAATGTCAAATATACATGGTATATTTTCTGTAAATGCAGATGCAGATGTTTTTGTTTTTTATAAGAACAGCCTTTTCATCACTTCACCTTCAGAAACAAGAAGTCAGTAAAATGCTGAAACATGGAAAACAGTGCCCTCCACTGGAGAGGAATTCTTTTTGCAGGCTCAGCACTTTTGAGTACCATTAACATGGAAACCACTGAAGCCACAGGCACCTAAAATAGCTGAACTAGATCAAATCACCATTTTCACCATACTCCATACTTCAACTGTCCTATTAGCATGTACAAGCATTAAAGTTACTTATTAATAAAATTCATAGATCTATTTCCTGTAGGTAGCACTGACGGCCAATTAGTAGGTTTTGACACCCAGATACAGTCATTTTATTTAACCATCTTATCACACTCACAATTGATACAGGAAATACTTAAAAAAAAAAAAAAAAAAAGGGAGGACTGAACAAGCTTCACTCGCTTCTCGTCTCAGTTCTCTCATACTGCTAACCACAAGAATAGCAAAGCCCAGCTATTCGTGAGATTCTGTGAACCTTGTATTGTTAATGTGCACTCCCACTCAATGTTGGATAACACAAACAACTAGCATCTCTCAGCTATGAAAAGTCATTTCTACTCAAATAAATACACCAGCGCATACTTTTGTTGATCATGTTACAAATTTACAGACACAGTGGCACTTTGTAGTTTTTATTCATTTACAGTTAGAAATTCCAGCTATAATTTACAGAATGCTCTGAAAACACATGGGATATGGAAGGGGGGGGGGGGGGGGTGTCAAAGCCACCCGAGGGAGAGGTGCGAGCATCACTTTTGCCCGACCTTGGGGGGCACCCATTCATGGATCTTCTTGGGGGTAGTGGAATAAGGTACATAACAACCTGATGTACCACTCATATTGATCTGATGAACCTTTGCCAGGAACTTCTTGGGCTCAGGAGGGTGAGTGGTGGGAGGGTCATCAGTCATGCAGTGCAGCCAGCGATGCCTGAAGAGACACCGAGAGAATAAAGAGACATTAGCATCAACAAGAGACCAAGTACAACTCAGTTCTTTTAAAGACATGCAACTCTCACACCAGGTGGTTGTCATTCCCTATGCACTTTCTAGGTTGACAGTATAGCACAGATAGACATGTGTTTCAACATGTGAAATAACCAGCATATTACCATTCTGCAGGCACCATGCTGCCATCAACATCCCACAATGTCCTTTTGCCATTCATCTCTGTGGTGTAGGTAACCCATCGATGACGGCCTGTAGAAAACACCCAAATGAAGATGCAAATAATTCTGACAACTACAGAACCAATAATACATTTACATTAATGTTTATTTGTGGTAATGGACATGGGAGAAATGGTATACCTAAAAACGATCTCTCTGTCTGGGTTTCAGATCGTAACCAGTGCGACACAGATTAAGGTTATGTTTGAGTAGATAAAACCAATCATGTCAAATCACATACTACACTGCAAATTACTGTTTTTCAATTTCCCGTTTGTGTACGAGCAAACAATTGGGGCACATAGCGTTGGCTGGGCAACGGCGTCTGAACTCCTTGGAAAGGCTAGCTAGGATGTTACTCCGACCTTACCAAAGAAATATCGCTTGTCCTCGTAATACTTGTTACCGTATTTGTCGATCCCGACCAACGCTCCCGTCTTCAAGTCATTTGTCCTGTTAAATTATATTTACAGTCAAACTTTGTATCAGAAATCATTTAAACAGACGTTAGCTAGGAGGCTAGCTAGCAACTGTTTAGCTAGCACGTATTCAGAGAGGTCATCGTGAGATGCTGCTTTGTAACTGTATTTTATTACGTTCAATTGCGACTATTTCCCTTATATATTGTTACTGTTAATTTAACTTCAACACCTACCTGAAAAACTGCAGGAACAAACCCTTGACCCCACCATGCCCAGTTATCTGGCCAACGGCCCTCCGAAGTACATTGACGTACTCCGCCATAGCAGACGGACACAATAACACGAGGGACTGTCGACACAAATACAGTTCCGACCGGGCATAATGTCTGTTGTGTTAGGTCGTTCCCACAGTGTTTAGTAAGCTACTTAATATTTAACTTCATGTGCAGTGTTAATTTGTACTATTTTCATAAATGTACAATTCATACAATTTATACATAACCACATTCCCAGCTGTGCAACAACTAGCCAGCTGTGGAAGGCTACATTTATGAAAATGGTACAATAATACTTATGAAAATTATGAACATTGTATAAGTACAATAATACATTTAACCAAAGTTCTGAAGTTATTACAAATATTGCTGAGAATGAAAAAACATTCCTCTTACTTTGAATAAAGTTTAATTTTGCCCTACCTAAGAGTAGTAGTAGTGTCATAGTATTTTTTACCTATTAGTCTACTATTGTGTTCAGCTGTACTATTTGTACACTGAAATCCAAAATTGTTTTACCAAAAAAAAAACAAAAAAACTTGTGTATTTAACTTGCAGCATGCACTGGTGTTTTTGCAGCGCAGTAGTATTACATAATTACGTTTATACACAGTATGGTACAGGTAAAATATCCTATGCCAATCCATCAAGGCATCACAAATAAATAGGTCCTACTTACTTTTCATCCAAACAACCACCGTAGGGGTCAGGGGTCATCAGGCAGGTACCTCATTCAGGGAGTGGCAATCTCACTCCCCTCAAGATTGCTCCTCAACAAAACATTTCGCAGCTGTTCAGACCCAAACCTAACTGGCATAACTTAGCTTTGCAGGCATAACTTACTGGCCAACCCAGTGACTAAAGGCTGAATCCTGCCCCACTGGCACCCATAATGCACAGTCAGTGCCACCAGTTCCATCTGGATCTACCTTACTGCAATCAATTATAGAACTTGACAAATCTCTAAAGCTTATTAATGTATGTTGCTTGCTTTACGGATAAGCGAGCAACGCTCTGTATACGGCGCTCTGTGCAGTATAGCTAGATTCAAGTTAAAATATCTCAACCAAATAAAGGAGCCAGTTATCCTTTTGGTGGAATAAACACAGCTAATGCTTTTTAAATAAAAGTACATGCTCATATAAGTAAATGTTTATGATATTTCACTGATGACATTATTACTTGCAACACTCCAAAAACCAGAAAGAGGCTCTTTGTTTGAGAATTGACATTTATTGTACTTATATACACCATTCATGTACATACTGGAGTCAGCACTCTAGAACGCAAAATGTGCAATGCTCACTAAGCCAGACAAATGTTTAATGAAGTCTTTTCCATACTTCACACGTCCACGGACTTTCTCAAACTTGGGGATCTGAATGCTGAAAAACTAAAACTGTTCCAACCAAGCGCACACCATGGCTCACAGTATCCTTGTCGTCACTGCGGGTGCTTTGCAGTTCATACCAACTTGAAATTAAAAAGCAGTCATAATTACAATGTCCTTGGCCTCCAAAACGCCCCTGCCTGCAAGAAGCCAGAGCTGCCCGTCAATTTTATGCACATCCAAATGCCCACATTCCATTGGCTGTTTATTTTCGAGTCCGAAAAGGGGCAAAAGGTCAGTTTTAGGGATGGGAGATCATGGTCCAGTAGCCTGGCCAGTTACCACCCTAAAGCCGTTTGGGTAAGCTTGAGGGACCGAGTGAGAGTCACTCTGTGGTGCTGATTGACTGGCTGTTGTAGTCGGTGGAGTCCATTTTGAGGATGTAGGGAATGATGCTGTCGATCTGGACATTTCCGATGAGGCCAGCAAAGAAGAGTTCCTCGGTCACAGCTGCACTCATGAGGCGCAAAGCTGGCAGGCGTAGGAGCAGTTTCGACAAACTGAGAGAGAGAGAGAGATAATAGTTTCAAATAAACACTTGCAGCCTAAAAAAAAAGGTTCAAGCATGAATTCAAGATGCATTTGGGTATGTATTTGTGTGAAACATCCCAGGTGAGGCTGCCTGTTGCCTTGTTGCTTCATGTCTTGACATTTGGGATAGTAGGAAAATAACAATAACAAATGTCACCATACCATTCCTTTAAAACAAGTCAACTTTACAGTGCACAACTGTTTAGCTGGAAGACTGACATTCTGCTGCTGGTTTAGTGCTAGTCTGATCATTGTACAAGAAAGAGCATCTAGAAGAGACCCTTCATTTCTCAGTCAACTTCCCCAGTTATGGGTATTTTGCTCCCTGGATGGTCATAGTCTAATGGAAAAACATTTGCAACCCTCTAGAATTTGCAGAAAGAAACGTAAATGGGGATATCAGGACAGGCCGTAAAAGGGAAGGCACTCTTATCTGATATGGTCTCCATGTGGCTGCAGTGTTTATGTTCCAGCAAAGCAGGAAAAGCACTCGATAGAAGTAAATCAACGGAGATGGGCAGGTTCATCGTGTGGATGAAGTCCCACTGAACCTCTGTGGATAAGACTCTCTATTCCTGCTGTGCAGAGCGTAAACATCCAAAACCTATGAGCTTCTTACCGATAAGTGTCCTCTGGATAGGCTCTGCTGACATAGTCCTGCAATTCCATGTATGCTTTCTCTTGGAACCGCTCAATCTGAAGAGTGCTGTCCACTCCAGCATAATCTACAACAGACACACACACACAGAACTGAGACCTGCCTCGTCCCGTTCTCCTCTCTTTCATTTTCTCTGTATGGTCACAGTCTTCCTTGCCTGGGCTGAATAGGACGGTGGCTTTGAGGTAGGCGTACTCATAGGCATCAGGGTTCACGCGACTCATGCTGTTACAGAACTCCTGCATTCGCCAGATGTGCTCCATCACTTGCTTCACTCGCTCAGCTGAGAGTTTTTCTAGGAAGATACACACACACACACACACACACACATTACATAATTGCAATCCCAAAACATTACAAGTGGGTGCATCACCCCAAAATGACCCCCCTTCCCCATGTTAGGCCAAAACTTGTCTCCCTACCTTCCTCCAAGCTGTTCTGGAGGTGACTCACAATTGCAGTGAGGATTGTCTCCACGTTCATGATCTGAGCACACTGGGCCATACCCAAAGCAAACAGCTCATTCCAGCAAGCCTTTATTAAAGTGATTCCATTTTCTGGCCTACAGAGAGAGAGGGAGAGAGAGAAGAAAGGGGGGGAGGGGCAAAGAAAAAAAAGGAAAAAAAGAAATGGGATTTTCACATTTTTACATCCAGTCACGCAGAGTATGAAAAGGCAAAGGCCTGATCACCAACATGCAGAAAGGGTCACTTCCACTTACCCAAGGGCCTGGAAAGCAGGGATGGAGCGTGCCCAGTGCATGGAGAGGAAAAGCAGGCGAGACGCCGACTCGCAGATGTAGTTTAGATTCAGGAACTCCGGCACAGGCAAGGGCATCATCAACTGTGCACAAAGGCACAGACAGCTTTTGATTACATGCCAACTTCACAGCTTAATGGTTCTCCTCACCTGGTTAAGTTACACTGTTTTTGTGGTTATAAGAGAGGCGAGTTGTGAGACACACTTTGGCGTCGGACCTTAAAGGGCACGTGAATGTCAGAGAGCAGCGGCCCCTCGAGCTCCAGCAGGGCGGCGCTCTGTTCCTCCGTCCCCACGGAAACCCCCCCCTCCACAGGCTCTTCACCACCCTCCTCTGGTTGCAAAACCTTTGTCAGTGTGTCAAAGGCCCTGCATGTACATAGTCACACACACAAACAGGTTACTAAAAGCATATGCTTCAATATTCTGTCCTTTCAGGAGAGTGTCTGCTCTTACCGAGTGATCTCATTGGTATTCTGCTCATCGGGTTGGACATCTGTCATGGAGCTGTCTTCGTTGCTCATGGTCTCCATCCCAGATAGGTCGGCGCAACTGTCCGTCACCTCACGGTTCTTTGTAATGTGGGCAAGAGATGTGACCACATTGGCCAGTGTACTTAGGTCGCCTTGACACGAATCATTCTAGCAGAGGACACAGATAATGTTACACAGAGTCTGAAATTAGCTTTTTTGCTTACCTGCCAAGGGGTCTGACAGATTAAAATTTATCCACCAGGCATTTATTTTTATCAGCCAAAATGACATAGCTAAACACACATGATTCTGTATTACTTACCACCCATACTCTTCTGAATATCATTAACAATGGCACTAACAACTGTTACATTATATGTACAAAAATCTTACAGTAAAACAGTTTTATTACACTGAATAACAATAAAAAATAAGCATAAATACGCAGCAAAATAATGCAATTTTAAAAACTGTCCAGAAACATTGCACAATTTTCTATTGAGTTAATGCCACTGGTTACATGCGCCAACGAATTTACAGAGCGTCGTCTTCCAGTCGCTTAAAATCACTCGCTGTCCCCAATTCAACGTCATTCTGCTGGAGCACACCTGCCTCCAAAGTACCGCCATTGCTCACTTATTGCTTCTCCTCCCCGATACCAAAACACAAGCATGGCGTTACAAAAACCGACACCCCTACGGTGCTTCCCACAGAATTATCGTCAAAATGCACACAGGAGACGTGGAATGACGGTCACTGCAAGACTACCCTTTTGTACAGGCTACCGCAGATCCGACAATTATGGTGGAAGTCAGGAACGAACACTTTAGTAACTACATGCCACTATCCGCATAGTAGTGGCCAAACGTATATTTTCATAAACATGAGGGTTGGTAGAGCGGGGTGACCGGCTTGCTTTAAGCTCCCAGTGGCTTCGCGTCTTCAGCGTGGCTCGCTACTTCTCCGTCTTTGCTATCTCCGTGTCTTCAGTGTGGCTAGCTACTTTGTCGTCTTTGCTATCTCGGTGACTTCAGTGTCGCGAACTACTTCGCCGCCCTTGCTATCTTCTTTCATCAGGCTAACCTGGCACATCCAGAACAATCGCTTTCAGCTACTGTGGTTGAGGGGATTAGCGATTGTATTCGCGTCAGGATTTCTAGCGTGATTAATCAGTTAGCGGAGAACAGTAGACTATTAACCTAGGACACTACTTTTTTTTTTTTTTTTTTTTACACAACTGCTAAAACACATTTTCTGAAACTGCTTATAATTTCCCCATAAAAACCTTTAACACAAAACCAAAAACAACTAAAAATATGTTTTTGCTAACAAAATTAAACTTGATAGCGAAACAGAAAACAGCAGAACAAGGAGAAAACTGTAAACATGCATGCTGGCGACACTATAACAAAAATGCATCCAAACTGCTGACTCATTTACTGAAGTGTTTAGTCCTCTACCACACGAGATCACTCTGCGACTATAACTACATTCGTAATGCCATACCTCCATAACGTAACGATATTTATATGCATATATTTTGCACCATCCTGTCAATAAAAATTTTTCAGCATGGCTGACATGATCAATAATGTGGAAGAACATATGTGCATTGGGGATCATCACTGAACCATTTACAGAGCTGAATACTGCAATGAAAACTTCACATCCCAAATGAGAATGTAGGGAACATGCTACCCAAAGACCAGAGAAATCCCAATAAATTTTTTGCGATTGGTTTTTAAATGGCAAAGCTGTGTGAACGGTACTGTGGTACTGAAAACTTTCAGAGTTTCAGTGGTATGTAATTTGTGTCAGGTTAACACAGCCTAAAATTTCACCAAACGCTTCCTTTTTGGTAAAAGCGTTTGGTTTTGCATTTAAGGTATTTGTGCGTTAATAACAAAAATAACTAAACAACCACAAGAAAAAAGATAAACGGTCTGAACCATTTGCAATGAGTTGCAAATACGGTTAATCTGGGGGTCTGGTCAAGTTTGTGAAAAGTGTGGTCATTTCAGACCCTGATATACAGCAAACCACACTAATGCAATGTGAACTATATATACATGAATATGTGAACACTAAAATATAGCTCAAGCTAATTCAAAGGAAAATGTAATTTATTTATTTATTTATTTCACTCAAATTCATCACATTACTTTTATGACTGATCTGAACTTTTAGGAATTACCTGGTCTGGTGAGGAAGGGATGAGTATTGTGTTGTCTAGTTTGGAGAGAGACTGTTGAATGTTCAGTAGCATTTTAGAGTCTAACAGACTGGCAGACCTGTGGACAGTAAGACACACAATTAAAAGTCACAATTAATTGGCATCTGAGCCTCACATGCACAGTCTTTTAGATACACACACCTGGCTGTTTCTTTATCACTGACAAAGGTTGGCATGGCAGCAAGAGGGCTGCAAAGGTTCTTGCGGATGTAAATCTTCTCGATTGAGGGGGCACAGTTAGCTGGCTTCTCCCTCGACACCTCCACGGGCTTCCTCTCACACTGCACAGCTGAGAAAAGGCACAGATACAGCAACTCTTCACTCTCCACAATGCACAGTGCATTTCAATAACATGTTAAAAAGAGAACCCATTATATTAAAGGACACACCAATACATGGGCTGTAGTCAATATGTAAAAGCAAATATTTTCAAGGCTGTATCTAGTAGGCTTGCTGGAAATCAGGAGAGATTTCTGTCTATGTTTAGCATTTGTGGATCTGACAAAAAGGAAAGGGAGGTGGGGGTAGAGAAAGATAGGGTGGGAGACAAGTGTCTGTGTGTTTGTATGAGTGTGTGTGTGTGTGTTTGTGTGTGGGGATGTGGGTCGGACTCACAGTCCTGTTTCATGCCCAGGGCCATGCAGCGCTGCAGTCTGCAGTACTGGCAGCGGTTGCGATGGTGCTTGTTGATCACACACTCTCCTGAGCCGCGGCACGTGTACACCAGATTCTTGCGGATGCTCCGCTTAAAGAAGCCCTTGCAACCCTCGCAGCTGACTGCCCCATAGTGACGGCCTGCGGCAAAGGCAGAAAGAGGAAGGGATCGGTCGGTGCATTTATATGCGCACAGGTGATCAGTTTGAACGATCGGATGGTTTATTTGGTCTTTACATATTAGGATACCAAAAACACCCCAATGCGAGCCTTCATACTCTGATGCCTGAAAGCAGAAGATACTGTAACGCATGTTTAAAGTGGACAAACAACGCAGCCCTAGAACTCCCTTGGGTACTGCTCATGCTGTGCTCTTATGTTTATTTGATGAAACAGCTGTTTCCAGGTCAGAGGTATGTGCTTCGAATCGCAGATGTTTTGGTGCACACGCAAAACCTTATAAGGAATCCAAATACGTGTACATGGCACAGATAACCAGAAGGCCGATGAGAACTCTAGACCTGTTTACTAGGTTAGAATTGTGTAGAAAGATGTATTACCTTAACCTGGTTGTCATTAACATACATGTAAATGCAGTGAGTGATAAGCTATAATTAGCATGGTTTACCCAAATCGTGCATCCCAGTTCTGGACCTTGGGTTTACGAGCTTTAAGGGTTTTTACACTTCACATTGAGTTCCTGGCACACTGTTTCCACAGACAAAACAAGTGTTCCACAGCTAACTAATGACATTGCATCTTGCCAGCATATCATTACGTTCAATGCATGATAGAATGCCTTTGCAAGTGTGAAAGTAAGCATGCGTGTGTGTGTGTGTGTATATTCACCAGAGGCCTTGTCTCCACACACTACACAGTATTCTACAACAGGCTTGACAGAGCCTTGTTCTGTGCTCTCAGTCACAAACTGTGGGAAAAACAGCACAATACAAACTCATTAAAACCAGTTCAGCTCAACACTTATTTTACAACACACTAAAAAGAGGATCCATGGTATTGTGCTGGTCAGTAACCACAACACATTTTTCAGTGTGTTCCTCTAAAACAGTTACAGCACAGTGAATTCAACATTCAGTAAAATACAAATAATCAAGAAACATATAAAGGCTGCAGTAGTAATGAAAAATGTCTCTCTTATAGAAATTAAATTACAAATTAAACTAATCAAGTAATTTGAATATTACTTCAGATCAGTACTACTACACTTGTAATCACATGAAATAACCCTAAAGGTGTTTGAGAAAAGTGTTGACACCTGAATCTGTTGTCCTGCCAACTCGGGTGACGTGAAGAGCAGCTGATTAACGGCTGAACCATCAGCAGAGGTGAGGATGACTTTGCCGGGCGAAGGCTCATGCTTCACTAGTAGTTTGTCCTGGTTGGGGTAGTCCACATTGGCCAATATAAACTGTTGTTTTCCAGCTCCTGCCTGGTCATACGCTGTTACTATTTGTACCTTTTGGCCCAGCTGCTGATCTGTTACGATCTGACACAGACACACACACACACACACACACACACACACACACACACACACACACAATAGCAAGGCTTCTGTTAGTATGCATTTTAAAAAGAATGGTGCATGCAAGAATGATGATGCCCAGGTAATGCTGACCATTACCTGAAGGCCTCCATCTGCAGACACCAGCTGGATTCTGGGACTTTCTCCCGCCATGGTTATGATCCCACGCTGCTTTGGCTCAAATATTCCCCATCAGACACATGAACATACATGTGCACACACCCCTATTTCACATAATATCCACAATGAGATGCAAACACAACAATCACACAATCAAAAAGATGCAAATAGAAAACAGATACACCCATACCAATATAACATATTTCCTGACCTACCCCATAATTGTAACTAATAACTATAATTATATATCATTATAATCTAGGAAAACAAATATTGGTGGATACAGTTAGAATGGGTACTCTCGGCGAAGTTATATTACCTAATCACATTCCTAATGCTCACAGATGTCTGGTTTTATGTTTTCCGTTTAGTTACATAGCCTACTGATAGCATAAAAATACGATTTCATACAAATGTCTGAAAGACTAATTTGGTAAAATACCTTAAACATTTTACTCGACCAAACACTTTATAACTAAATAACTGCACATGAAAGCAGTGATTAACAGCGTTAAACAACAGACGTTATTTTACACAAGCTACACGATACAACAATATTCCACACTGTGTAGTGCTTGGCAGTATGTGTGATGATATCTACAAAAATAAGTAAGCTAGCTCGCCACCAAATTTTAATTTGTTAGCTTTATTAGCATTCCGGCTAGTTAGCTTAGCATTGATTTGATATCTTATTAAAATAACTGTCCATGTTTGATCCTGGCTCTTAAACTTGAATACCATATGGTACAAATAATACAATCGAGCTAGATGATAAGTTTGATACGGAAGATAAAGAAAGTTCTTTTCCTGTTGGGTGAAAGGTCAACATTGAAGGGTTAAAGCACGCTTCCACCCGGGATTACCAAGCACAGCAACGTCGGTCAGGGTAGACCTCTTCCGTATTCAACGATTATTTTAATGCTCCCCGTATTAAGTTATTAGCTAGATATTGTAACTCCATAAAATTGTTTTAAATGACTTCAATTAATATTTTTTGTTTACACACTGCAGTGAATGCTCAAAATGGGATCAGCAAGCAGTTATTAGCACATTAGCGAGCTAGCTAGCGCGTGATAATTTATACTAGCTAGCCATCAAATATGATGGCACCTACTTGGCTGTCTCTAACTCTCATGTCAGCAAAGCATGAATGATTCGCGATTCTGATCAAATCAACTCAATGAACAAAATGATGGCTCGCGTATATAACCTATCTTGCAGCTAACATAAATTGATATGGTTAAATGTTAGCTAGCTAGCTACGTTAACCATGGTCGACATGCTAGCTAGCAAGGCCAGCTACAGCATAAACGTTCAGTTAAGGTAACTAAATAAATGCTGCACTAGCTGTAGGTGCTCAACAAACGTGAAACAGATGAGTAAAGTGTAGCTAACGCCTATTAAAAAGATTCTTACCGTGTCGCTGTGTTTTACTGCCACAACACCAATGTTTTGATAATTTTCCGAAATCAGTTCGTCTCTGGGAGGTCAGAGTTCGCGACCTGATCTGCAAAATGTTTGCAACTGCTCATGCGCAGAACCAGTATGGCCGCACGAAGTATTCCATCTAGAAAAAGTTCTGAAAATATAAGATTTCATGGTGAAGTTACGGTAGTAATAGGTTATTGTGGACGCTTAAACCGTTCCACTAGCCCTGTCCCATCTAATGTAACTAGATGTGTGTATTCAGATTAAAGTACGTGATATTGTTTTTACAGAAATTTTTAAGTTCTGCGTGGCTACAATGTTGCCATTGTAATCGCGCGCGCGCACACACGACAAAAGATTAAGCTTCTTAAAATTATTTATTTCAATTGGTACTTTACATCTACAACTGACAATGAGACGTGATCGGTTGTAAAATCTGAAAGTTAACTGTTCTAAGAAAACAACTCATTTGACACGGTGACGAGTAACCAAAACGTGTAAATCTTAAAATCTTTGTGTCAAGTGAATGTGCTGAGCACTTTTGCATTTTGTCCCGTTAAACGTCTCACCAACACCACAATTCAGCATCTCTACATTAGTCTGATCACAGACGTCAACATACAAATAACCTAAACGTGTAGTATTTAGAAAGCAACAAAGCTTTTTAATAATGTGGGAGATTTATGTGTAAAAACTGCAAAGAACAACAACAAAAAAAATTACAAAGAACATGGTTGGTTTTATTGTAATGGAATTGTCCAATCCAGGAGATGCACAGACAAATTTGAAAAGTAAAGAAACTTATTAAAAAGTAATTTTTCCCTGATGACCGAGTGAGTTTTCACTACATTGGGTATTCACAGCTCAGAATGCTATGACCTGTGTTATGCACTGATATTGCTTAATTCTAAATCAGTCAAACTCAGTTACAACTGCAATTATTTGTTAAATTACAAAATTATTAAATTCATTTGAGTAAATATCCTAAACTATTTTAAATACATTTGTATTACACCAGCATTATATTACCATATACAGTATATTTACACTTACATCCAGTTATTCCCAGTAAAATATTTTGTGATTGTTTGTCAGTCCTATTTTATACAAAAGAGAAGATAAAAAAATACAATAAAAAATCTGGTTCTTTCAGTTTAAGGTCTCTTTAAAAAAACCCTACTGGCTTTCACAGTAGCATCTTACATTTCCCACAATGCACCATGGTAGATATCATATTCTACCTCTGCCACAGGAAAGCACCATCTAGAGGCACCAAACATTTCTCATGTGACACTTACTTTCACACTTGACCCTTGATCACCCCTGTAACCTGCCAATTTGATCTGTTACCAGACAACCAAGAACATCTTTAACTGGACTTCCTGTCACTTACTCCTTACACCTTTTTTCACATACCAAGAACATTCGATGGATGTTATTGGTATGCATGGAACAGTGTGGAAAATGTGTATACATGAAGTTCTGGCTGCTTGCTGGTATATTTAATATTGTTAACTCACATTAAAATCCCTTGGATAAAATGTTGGAAAAATTATCGATCAAACAGGAAACAGGAAAATGTTGGGCTTTGCTTGTCAAAGCGAAACATTTGAAAAGAGTACTGAAAGGAGAATGAGTCTCCAATAACACTAAATACTGCTAATACATTCTGACAAAACAAGACACCTGAATGGATACCAAGTTTATCTGCTAACTGCTCTCCTTTGCGAGGTGGCTTAATAAGATGAAAACTACATCTACCAGTATCCTTTGTTACTGTAATGCATGTCTGAAATCAGACACTCTTCCTAAGTCCATCATAGCCATGCTTAGAAGATGTTCTAAATAAGATGGGCACTATTTGGAACCATTCCAGATTAGTCAAAGAATCATGGCCTCCTGAAATGCCTCAATCCATCTAAGGGAGAGAAAAAAAACCAAACACAACGTGGGTCAGTGCAAAGGTTACAAAAAGAAATCCAGAGGCTGCTACAAGGCAAGATATATTTCTGTTTCTGTTCTTATGAAGGCCAGATGTTCTTGCATACATTTAAAGATAAAAAATGTATGTGCTGGCATGCACAAAATTGAACAATACCTGTAAACTGCAGACTTTTTCATCTTTGTTATGGATAAGGTATTCAGCACATTGCATTACTGGTAGGGTTTAGGTATGCCAAGTGTACCATTATTGGAAACGTGTGTGTGTGTTCACCTCTGAGCTGTAGGGATATCCTCTGCTCTGAAGATATAATAGAGTGTGTTTTTGTGATAAAGTTTAAACTGTAGCTTCTGTGCCGGTCCAGACTTCTCTTCTCGCAGGAAAAAACCCAGTAATGGTTGGCTTTCTAACGCAGCAACATCCTAAGAGTGCATACACACACACGCGAACACACACACACACACACACAAACATGCAGTAGTTAAGAAAAACAATCCTATAATATAGATAAATAGATTTGATAATACTGTAATATCTAACCATGAATAGCCTACCTCACTAGCAGCATAGGTATAGAGGACTTTGTTTTTGATGACAAACCACAGCCTCTTCCAAGGTTTCTTGTTGCCTTTGGACCTCTGCAGGTAGCCACTCATGGAGGAATTCTCAGTGTTAGCCGAGACCTGAAGAACAGAACCGTCACCATTTTGCTGCGCAAGTAATCAAGACCCTAAAGTGAATGTGCTGCACCATACAACAGCAGTAGCCCTTCCCATTTCTAAACAAACCCACTGTTTAAATGCAAGACCGATTGCTTTGAGAACTCAAACAACTCAACGCATCTTGCATCACGTGTAATCTGCTTCAGATCTCAATGCAGCAATTTCTCAGGTATTTTGGTTACCACCTCTGCTAAATCCTAGAGAGTATCTGAAACATAAATATGTTGGCATTATGCTGGAGGTGGTACTTCTGGATTCCAACCCACTTATTTTCAGAGTAAAACTGTATTAGATCCCAGAGTCTTTGCAAACACAGTAGGGGAGCAGTGGGCTAGTTACAATCTTCTAAAACTGCATGATAAACGTGTGGAAGCACTTTACCAGTATGGTGGAATTACTTTGATACTTTTGTGGAACTATTATTAGGGTTAGAGGTTACCTCTTTCAGGGCTGATGGTATCTTTTTCTGTTTTCTAGAGAAGGAAAACGCTGAGGTTCGACCACTAGGTGAAATGGACACACTGGATAAGTCACCTGAGAGAGAGAGAGAGAGAGAGAGAGAGATAAGACAGAAGAAGACTTGTGCTAAGAGTTGACGTTCCTTCAGAGGAGAAGAATGAGGAAACAAGAGGATGGTGAAACCTTTATCTTTTTGCTGTAGTTTGGCATAGCAGTGGTCGCACACTCTCGCTGGCTGATTCTTCAGGTACTCCAGGTAATATTTATTTGACGAGCACGCCTGGCACACAACCTGTCCAACACACATACAAGTTTAACACTTCATCACAATGAATTTCAAACATCACACACACACACACACACACACACACACACACACACACACACACACACACACACACACACACACACACACACACACAATGACCCACTGCAGTTAATGCAACCGTGCAGTGCCTAAGGTCTGTTCCCATTTCAGTATGACGCCGACCCCTGACCTTGCCACAGGCTCGGCAGTGATGGCGTCTCCAGGTGAGGGTGAATTCGCAGGTGCAGATCATACACATGGTGGTGCGGAGGTCCGGGATCCAGATGGGAGCTTTGGAACCCAGTGGAGGACCATCAACAGATGTGCCCTCAGACTGCACACAATGTGAAAACAGATACATGCACATGCATAAAATCTTACAGCTACACAGAAGATCTTTATTCAAGAGAAAATAACTATTCTGCACACCCACCTGCAAAAGCTCACAATTCATGCACAAAGATGCATGCACACACATTTGTTAAACTTTGTGTAGAGTGCCATGCAAAACTCCAAAAATTATAATTATTTTATAATATTAAAATATTTCCAATATTTATCTGGGCATAAGTGGGGTTTTATTTATTTTTTGTTTATTAGTTTTTTTGGGGGGGTGTTTTCTAAAAAGTTTTTTTGATGACCTGCTTAAAACAATTAGGATCTATGAGTGTAAGACTGCCAGTCTTTTAATTGTATATGAAATCGCTTTATCTCCTGATAAATATGTCCAACATATTTTCTTAAGTGGACTAATTTTATTTTTCTGTAGCACAGATGTATAGTAAATCTGTGGCAAACTTTGTTTTTTAGTGTTGAACAAAGCACTGTCTGTGAGAATGCCTGGGATTGCCTCAATCAAGAAGAGCCTTTTGTAAACTGTAGATGACAAAGCTTTTGTAAATCACAGCCAGTACTGATACAAAGCAAAAACAGCCTTACTAGTGCTTACTAGTGTGCTGTGCAGCCCGTATGTAAAAATCTGAAAAGTACATTCGTCACTGCTAAATTTTCTTTTACGTTGAAATCAGGTTTTACAAAAACATAATTCCTTTTTGATTCACTGATGAACCTGATATGCCAGGGCTAGGGCAATTCATAACTGAGATGAACCGAACCACACACACACACACACACACACACAAAAAAGGCTCTTGCACATACCTCTTGGCTTCGGCTGGAGATAAAGGAGATCTTCTTCCTGGTATAGTCATCTATTGCTGTGGCAATAGCTTCTAGCCACTCGTCTCTCTCCGTGGCCGAGCTGTGTGTGCCAGTTACAGAAGACAAAACAATTACTGAGATTCCTTCTTCTTTTTTTTTCCTTTAGGGTCATAGCAGCGCGTGTAAGAAGGTGTGTGTTTCTAACCTGGCCGACAGGATGAAGGAACGTTCCACGCTCTCTATGTTTAGTTCATTTTGATACGCTTCTTGACTGGGTTTGCTCACCTAGAAGAAAAAGCCACAGACGCAAAACTGAGGCCAAAATAATGGCAAGCATTTATGCGAAAGACATGCAAACTCAATTTTGCTCATTTCAGTTTGCCATATATTTCCAGTGTTAAATCAAATAGAGTAACTTAATTTCCAACTGAGTTAGTTTCAGTATCAAAGCTAAGAGACATGCATTTCAGGCTTTGTTTACACAAACAGATTTTCAGCGGGTCAAAGCTTATGTTGATATTTGGAGGTATTAGTATTGGATGGCTCGAGTCAAACTCTTAAATCACATTCTTCAGGGTAGCAATTCACAAGCTTCTCATCATACTTTGTTAGACCTTCAACTTTATTGTCTTTAAATCATTTTTTTCACAACTTTGTATGCATGCTTAGGAACATTGTCCCTCTGGAAAACTTAAGTCCTGACCAAGTGTGAAGTTTCTTGCTGATATTTTGAAGTGTTTCTTCTGCATTTTTAGATAATCCTCCGACTTGATAACGTAATTTATTTTCGGACTATGTACCAGACTATTTTCCAGCAGAACCCCCTTCATGAAATGGCCTTCCGTGGTTGAGCAGCTGCACACTACCCTATGATCACTATGCCGATCGGAAAGTGTTGGCAAGTGTGGTGTAAAGTCCATCGCTACTGGAGTGTGGAAACGTCGTTCCACTGAAACAAACCAGAACACCTACAGCATAAAAAGGCGATTAGAAGCTTCCAACTTTGTGGATACAGTTTGGTGAAGGCCCTTTTCTATTTCGGCACAATGCCCATGTGCACAAAATGAGATGTAGAATTACATGGTTTGATCATTTGTTGTGGAACAACTCCAGCAGCCTGCATAGATCCGTAAACCTCAAGCCCACTGAACACCTTTGGGATGAATAAGAATGTTGGTTGTGAGCCAGGCCTTCTTGTTTAACATCGGAGTCCACAAATGTTCTATAGACTGAATGGACGCAAATTCTTACAGACACTCTAAAATCTTGTAGAAAGTCTTCCCACAAGAGTGGAAACACTGCATGTTGTACACACAAAACAGGAGCCCACTCTATATTAATGGCCTTTGTTTTGGAATGGGATGTCTGAAAAGCTTGTGTAGGTGTGATGGTCAGGTGTCCGCATACTTTTGGCCATATAGTGTATGTTTTTCTGAATGCATTCTGGTTGGATTATATAATAGGTATTATATAACAGGTATTAAAGGTTATTTAACCTTATATTTAAGGTAGTAAAGGTTGCATGCAATGCTATAGATGTATTATACATAGTATATGAATGAATGTGTATGTATTTGTGTAAAATCTGACCTTCATGCCAGCCAGTGAGAGCATGCTGTTGACTTTATACTGACCAGACTGCACAGGAGTGGTGTACAACAGAATGTCATTAAACTGGGGAGAGAGAGAGGAAGGTAGAGATAAAGCAACCCAACATGCTTTACTTTAAATACACAACACACGCTTCAGAGAGACCATATCATTCCAAGCCAGTGACATCATAAACACTTGTTTTCACACACACACACACACACACACACACACACACACACACACACACACACACACACACACACACACACACAC
>JAOYMR010000003.1:9554775-9574152 GCA_025802075.1 Tenebrosternarchus preto
CACACACACACACACACACACACACACACACACACACACACACACACACACACACACACACACACACACACACCTCCAGTCACGTTCCCTCATCACAGCCCTGTCTGATATAAAGGGACAGGTGTGTTTGTGTGCGCGTCAGTGATTATACTACAACTTAGCCTTTTCTGTGACAAAAAGTGATCCAACAGAGAAATACATCACAGCCTTTTAAAAAAAACCCAAAAACGTCACCTTTAACCCTTTGTTATGTAAACACAGCATTATATTTAGTAGTTTAGGAGTGATAAACATTTACAGACTTACGATGTGTAGCAACTTCAGAACATCCACAAATCTGTGAAATACATGTTTAAAAGCATTATATCGATTGTGTATACATGCATGTGCACTAGAATATTAACACTTACTATATTTAAAAAGACAAAAACCATGGCTGTACTTACACCTTCTCTGAACTCATGATCTCCATGGCGATATGAACCACTTTATTCCTCTTTGCCTTTTCGACCTCCTAATTAAAGGATCACACAGAGACACCCAGACATCAGTCATTAGCTAATACAGCAGTTATTAGCAGTTCTAACATCATGAGGTATATCAGACTTACACATTCACTGCACCCAACCATCTTGGGCAATGAGAGACATATGGCTTCATATCAGTACAATGTCAGTGATCTTTCCCTTTCTGTTAGTGTGAGTGGGTGGTGGTGGTGGTGGTGTGGGTGGTGGTGGTAATTTCGGGGAGGATCTAAGGCTCTAGTCTTTATTTGGATCCAGGCTGGGTGTCGACATAATGACAGTTTTGACTGAGTGGCCCTTCTGCTTCTGCCCAACTTGCTTATGTGTTTGTAGGTGAAGAAACGAGAGAGAAAGAAGGGGCGCATTACAGAAACTGTTTACCCCAAAATGCTAACAGCCATGCTAAATCTGCTAGCTGCCATTGCTAGCTGGTTATTTTAGCATTCTTCACCAAGTTACCCATTTAAAGAGTACATCCCAACCTGGCCCCAGGCACCCAGAACCTGCACATCATGTGCTGTCTAAGGGTATAACAAATATAAAGCTTTGAAAAATGAAAACAATAAAAACCAGGGTATTGAAATTTTACACTGTATAAACTGCATAAGTTGTTTTATAGATCACAATCACTTCTTTTTACATTCCATGCTTCTTTAAAAGCTTATGTTTTTAGAAGTAAAATTCACATTGTGATTCATACTGTAATGAACAAAAAAAAAACCAAAACAATTTTTTTTTAAAAGTATCGTTACACCCATAGTGCTTCTCCAGTTTCAACAACGGATTTAAAAGATCAGCTAATTAATGAGCGTCTTATAAGTAATGTGTACTGAAGCATAGGAAAACCCAAACTTGCACAAAAAGTACACAGAGCCCCCACAACAGCATGCAACTCTCCACTCCACTGACTGACGGAGACACAGTGCCCAGAATTCTAGTTCAGAAGTTTCCAGCTGTAGTTGCGGGAAATCGCTTCTCCACACTATTGTATAGAAAAGCATGCTCTATCCCATCTGATTCAACGCATCAAATGAAATCTAAAGCCTTCTTATCAAGCTAACGTGCCTTTTGTGGGAAAAGGGCCATGGGCTGAATGTACTGTGGAAATCCGGGCCTGAACTCGAGAACCTCCGAGCTTGTTGTGACCTGCTGTGCGAAGACCATCAATAGCACCAAACTTCTGCTGCATGAACGCACAACTAGTCTCGGATTTTTGTACCTCTCTGTCTTTTGATTGGTCCAGATCTTCCTTGCTGGAAGTGGAGCTGTTATAGTCCTCGTCATTAGAGCTCAGGCCCTCCTCTTCGTCTGAATGGTCACCACTTATCCGGGCCCTGTCATCAAAACAGAAAGTTGCACAGGCTTTATGATACTGCTATGGAAACCATTTGGATCTCTCTTATTCACATGCAGACACAGAAAAATGCACACAGAAGACAAAAAAAGGCTTCCTCCTAAAAAAAAAAAAAAATGTGTGTTTGAATAGAGAATGAGTGCTGGGCATCAAACGTGCATCCCATAATACAAATTCTGTCTGTAAGGTAGTCAATGCATGTGGTTCGTTGAGGAGTGTCTTCAGTGAGACCCTCTCTCATTTAACACTCAGTCACGATGTGCATTCAAACATTTCCTTTTCTCAGACTGACACTGTGCAAGGAATTTTTTTTCTCCCAAGAATGTTTGTGTCTATTGGTAAAACAAAGTGTGTTAATGAAAAACTCTCCTTAGGTATCTGGGTTTTATCCGATTAGAATAAGCAGTAAATGTGTAAAGTGTGAACTAGTACTTTCTCACACTCGTACAAACTAATCTCTCTCTCTCGCTCTCTCTCTCCCTCACCTTTCTTTCCCTGATTTTCTCTCTCTCTCCCTCATTCTCTCTTCTGCTGCAGGCAGACAGAGCTCCACTTGTTTACTGCCTCAGGCAGCTTATATAAACTCGGCTCATAAAGGGATGCCGGAGAGAACACACACACGCGCGCGCGCGCACGCGATGCAATGTTTCTACCAGACAGTGGGTCAATTCACTTAACTTCAAATCATCATCCTCCTGTATGTAACACTAGTAAATCAGTAAAACAATATTCAGGAAAGGGACAAAAGTCAAGGTACTGCAAGTGAAATCTCTGCCAAAATGTAACAAATGTTTCCTTCAGGATGGGCAAATGGGTGTGTATTCTCTCTCTCTCTCACTCTCTCTCTCTCCCACACACACACACAGTACGAGATTACATTGTGTCCCTGTGAAATCTGTGTGGCTGACCTGCATTTTGTGCAATCACGTAGACAAATAATATAAAAGTCCATCTTCTTAAAAGTTCCTTAAAAGAACTGTAATTCCAAATGTAATTTGTTTTCTAGCCCTGGAAGCCTGTGTGTGTGTGTGTGTGTGTGTGTGTGTGTGTGTGTGTGTGTGGTACTTTGGGGCACTCCTAAAGAAATCACATTAAATGATGATACTGGCCCATGAATTGCATAATTTCCTGAGGGATTAGTTTGATTCTGCGTGACTGTTGTTGAGAACATTTTTCTAGTGGGCAGCATGATTCCAACAGTACTCGATTAGTCGTAATGAGATCTGTCAAGACGACGTAGCAGTTATTACCGACGGGTACGTGCTAATGTGTTCCGGTCACAACCGCCCAGGACAATCACAACAGCTGCAGTTTGATTTTCTTTCGTTCTTCAGATGCTACTGAGCAAGATATCACAGCCTCTGAAAAACCGTTAACCTAAAGCAGCATTGATCTGTGGAGACATGCTGACTAGCAGGCATACGCACGAAGGTCTTGCTAGATAACTAGTGGCACGTTTAGAATATCACTGCTCGTATCCAACAGCACAGGCTTCCCCCTCGACCACAGGCACGGTAAACAGAGTGACGCAGAATACCAGTGTGGACAGACCAGGGCAGGCGGGCGAAACGCCAGGCATTATTTATCATGAATGAGTGTGGCGCGTTCAGCGAAGTGACCGTTAAATAATGTCCGAGTGAGGGAAAAACGTTGCGGTTACCCACGCCTGTAATCAAAACGAAGCTGCGAGGTCTTCAGGACATGACTATTGGGGCATTATTATTAAAACTCAAACTGCCTCGTTTGAGTGAAAGAAATGCAATGTGTGGGTGAGGGAAAAAAAAAAATCAAAAACAGGGTTCGAAAGAATGAGAGAGAGATGATGAGAGCAGGAAAGAAAAGGTATGAGAGCAAGAGATACAGACAACGAAAGAGAATGACATGTGAGAGAAAGAGAGAGAGCGAGAGAGAGGTTATTTTCCAGAACACAGCCCTCTCTCCTATCCAGACATTTCCTGCTCTGGCCACTGAAAATAACCCACAGGAAAGCAAGCAGGCCTGGCCTCAGAGTGGACTACTACAGTGCCTGCTCTGCCAGGACAGCAAGTGTGACACTGGGTCACATGTACAGTCACATTCAACTTGTTTAAGTTTCTTTTACACCTCAAATTTAAAAAACGTTGAAAACAACTTCAGGGAAATCCGTTAAGCCTCAATCATCAGAAGCTGATTTACAGTAGCCTCTGAGCAGCTATGAGTTTACACAAGCACCACAACCTTGGACATAATTTACAGAAAACATGAAATCTCAAGTAAATGCAATATCAGCTAAATATCATGGTTAAATAAGAAGGGTTAAGAAGTGTTTTGTCCTTATTCAAAAGCCTTGCTTACAGCACGCACTAAAACAGGTCTGCAAGTTACAGTGATTATTATCAAGTTAAACATCAGTTCTATGAATCCAGCGATTCGATTAACTTCTCCTTTACACCATGTTATGCCTACAATGTGATGTTTACATACTTGAAACTGTACCAGACAGGGCTCTACTGAGAACGAGCAACACATTCCACCAACAAGGAAAAAAAAAATAAACACAATGATTTTAATGCTTTGTTCCTGTAAGAGAAAATATAAATCTGACAAATCAAAACGCTAACAAAGGCAATTTCAGGCTTGAGTTTAAAAAAATGACCCATAATTACTGTAGATTACAGTAGAAACGAGTGAACTACACCTTCAGAGCGGCGCAGCAGTGAACTACAATAACCCCATACACCTACTGCCAGTTGGAATTCCCTTCAAAAGCATAAGAGCCAGAAAATATCGGATGACAACCATATGAACCAAATAAACCAAGCACACCAAATATAAACCAAATACACCAAACTAAAAACTGTAACTGAGCCTACAGGATGATGTATAGTCACAAATCAACATGCTACCCTTGAGCACAAACTCTTCCTTTGTGTTGTAGTGATGGATGTTCTGAGAGGAGCCCTATCCAAGTGTGCTGATTCTTACAGTAGTACCACAGGAGTTTACTGACTCCTGACTGGAGTCATTTTTAGGGAACCGATTTTTCATTCAGACACATTCCACCCTCCAGCCCCAAATCTGATTTCCCTATTCTTTATGTGATCCTCGGCGCAGTAACATGTAGAACATTTTCGGCAGGAACCTCCAGGCTTAAGCAGGAAACCAAAAGTGAAGAAAAGAAAAAAGAAAAAAATGTGTAAACAAGTGCAAGATCGGCTCCTTACCTGTGTGTTCCATATGGTTCCTGTACTTCATACACTCCAGCGTCGGCGTCCTGAGTGGAGTAGACCCACGGCAGGTTCATGTATTCCGGGATCTCCTCGTAGAGCGGGACGTTCTCGTACTCGACGGCACCGTCACCATCGCCCCCGTCAGTGACCGCAGGGTCCGAGTGCCCACCAGGCTCCGCGTCACCGCTGGTGCAGTCCAGGGACCCGCCGCCGCGCAGCAGTTTTGGGAGCAGTCGCACGCACGAGCGCAGCTCCAGGAGCTTGCGCAGGCTACGCCGCCCCTGCTCCGAACGCACCAGCCGCCCACCGGCGCCGCCGCCCGCCGTGGGATCCGTGCACAGAAGGTCGGCCGAGGAGAAGGACTTGGCCCTCTGCTTGACCAAGCCGGAGCCCGCGTTCCGGCTCGGCTGAGGCTTGCCGAAAAGCGTGAGGGATGGCAGGGCGAGGCGCCGTGACGCTGGCTTCTCGTTAGGAGGCGTGGGGAGGTCACCAAAAGGGGCGTGGCCGGAGCTGGAGACAGGGGGCGGGGCGGGAGCTTGCGTCTGAGGAGGTGCGGTTTGTTTCCTCAACAGGGCGGATGCAGGGAGGCTGTGTCTCTGCGGCTTCTTGGGAATGACCTTTGGAGAGCTGTCCTCCACGGAAGATGCCTTGGTCACGATCCGAGGGCCGCAGTCGAGTTTAATTTGCTTAGGTAAACTCCTTGTTAGCGGGTAACGAGCAAAATCACCATATGCGGCATCAGCATCATCCTGTTCTTCTTTGTCGAGCTTCTCCTCTGAGATCTGCGGGTCCGTGTGGTCGGACAAATGCAGGTTATCCAAAGATGATGATGTGAAATGATCTCTTTGGGGGAGGGACATTTGGCGAGGGGGTGGAGCAGGAGGTTGCAGCTCCTCCTCAGCAGGTGCATCCTCCAAAACAGTGGCTTCGCTAGTGGATGGATCAGAATGATGGATGGGCTCTGGTGGAGTGCCAACACTTCTGTTCTCTGCACTATAGGTGGACTCTACATTGTGGGAGGGCCCTATGCAGTGAGAGAAATTTGTGTCAGGTTCCGTGTTCAGTGTAGAGGTTGGAGGAGTGTCTGAGATAGGGATACAGGATGGTTTGGTATTTTTGGATATTTCCGGCAGTGCGTTGCCCTGAACATCTTCACAACGCCTTTGGAAGGTGTCAGTCTGGAGGTCAGGGAGGTCACAGTTGGGCATTTCAGGCAGAGGAGCCTCCACCACCTTCTGACGGAGAAGCACATCTCTACGACGACGACGAGGCTGGGGCACTGGAAGGGGTTTACTAGGGGCCGCAGGCACACAAACGTCGGCCTGCATGTCGTTAGCACGAGAGCACAACATGGGGGAAGTCCTAAGGTCACTCTGTTCTACAGGTCGGTCTTGCTTCCGAAAGGATTCGTCCATCAAAGTGCATGACTGAACAGATGCGGGAGTGGATTTGTGCGTGCATGTGTTCTCGTGATCCTTTCTGAGAGAAGGCACTCGCGGTTCCTCATCCGGGGGTGTGCTGGGGGAGTCTGACGGAGTGTGTGCTTGCTCTCTGTGCCGATGTAGAATCGCACGGCCCTTCGCACTGTTGCAGGTAAGCTCCTCCGTTGGACTGCCTCCGGTTTTTTGTCCATCATCATCATCTGCTCTTTCACTTGCATCTTCAGAGCTTCCCGATTTGCCATTGCCTATATGGGGACCCTCGGGATGGAGTGGGATGATGTAATGTGACAGGCGTGAGGGACCACCATTTTTTGAGGCGACGGGACACTGGGTGCTCTGTCTGGCCGAAGCGCAAGGGGTCGGCTTTTGGTGAAGGCTCACTTTGGGCAGACATGGTTTAGGGGCTACAGCGGGTTTGCCCCGTTTTAGTGCAGCTGGAGAGGGAGAGGGCAGCAAGATTTCAGGTTTTGGGGCAATAGGTGGTGGGGCTGGCCTTTGAGAAGCAAGCAGCCTGGGTTTGGGCGCAACCGGTGGCTTCTTCATGCCTACACACACACACACACACACACACACACACACACACACACACACACAGCAGGTATATCACATATATATATATATCACAAATACTAAAAATATGTTCAAAAAAGACACCCAATTGCTAAAATTATTTAATTGACAGTGATTATTAGGGCTAAGGAATGGGGTGAATAATATGTCATGAAATAAAATAAATGTTTTAATTTACTATAAGAATACATGGTGAGTAGACGAAGTCTTAGATACACACACTATAGTTGTATGAAATGGACACATGCGCACACACATATATACATACATAAGTATACATATAAACATATATAGCACCATAGACCATATACACACAGATTCAGCCACCATAAATCTTCCGTGCCACAGTTTCCTCGTTTTGTTAGCTGTAAACCGCCCAAATTAACAAAGTAACACTTAATAATGATCTTAGTGCATCTTAGAACATTGCATTAGGTGTGCTGGTGCTCCCAAACCATTAAACCATTAATTCCCAGTCCTGGTATGGGTACTCCAGGACTGGGAATTACTACTTAATTAAATGCTGTAGTGGTTACCAGAAATTCAATTGGAAAAGTTCTACCAGAATATTACTGTAACAGAATATTAGTCGGAAGCGCTCGAGAGGAGGAACCTACGCAAAAGGGAGAAAAAGTTTTATACACTCGCAAAGGGATACTGTCTAGTTACAGTTACTTGTTGGACCGCAAGTAGCCGCAACGAGGAAGGGATTTTAAATAGATCATCTTATTTCCGCAGTTTACTTTGCCTCGCTTGTTTATGCTCCATTGAGAAAACACGGTATTGCAATTCAAATGGAACCAATCCAAGACAGATGTGCAAGAGCAATATGGCCTGGGATGCGCCTCTTTATTTTTAAAATAAGAGGTAGCCTATTCTTTCCTGCCAATACTCTAGAGACTGGTCACGAACACACAAAATACTTAAGTGGAATGGAAGCAATGTAAAGAACACTCTTTTCTGTTAATAATTTTCATTGCGTGGTAAAGCAACACGCGAGACGGAGTCATCAAGCGGATGTGCTGAGATAGCCAAGTTCCTTGCTTACGGGCCATGGAAAAAAATCATGAGACTTCTTACTCCCATCGCTCTGGTCATTTCGCTACATAATTCATAAAGATAACAAAGCACACAGAATTCATGAACTGTCAGCAGAAGGAACAGTAAGCGCAGATTCAGTTGTCGTAAAATTAAAAGAGCGAAATAAATCACTCCGAAATTGAGACAAAGAATAACCAAGTCAAGTAATTTCTTTGGGAGCTATACGAACAACAGAAACCACAATAACCAGCTCAACTTTTTTCCCTTTTATCTGGCACTTTGAACAAGCTGCTACACTATTGAAGCGCACCGAACAATGAAGCTAAAATGTTGAACAAAACATTTACAATAGAGTTGCTTTTGTCTACACGTTCCACCGTTAGCTGAACTTATTAGCGAACTTACTAAAAACATCATGGCTAATAGTTTGTTAAATTACCTAAATGCTACAACATTATTTGAATTGGTGAAACTATCTTAAGATATTATTGTAAAGGTCAAATGCGGACGCTATCAAACTGGCATAACTACTTTACAATGCCTTGTCAACAGAATTCCTTTTGCTAACTCGTGTTATTCATCCAGGAAACTAACCTGTACTCATGATCCCCAAACGACTCCCTTACTCCATGAATGAGTTGCTTTCAGAGTAATTCCTTCAGATTTGAATGCTTAACCTCAAGATATCCCATTGTAAATTCATAAAATGAAATAAATATACTATCTGCAAAAAGCCACATGAGCGTTAACGTTTTAACTAACTATGATAAAAATAATAATAAATTAGTTTCCATTTAGTCTTTATCCACCACTTGGAAACGGCAGATTTCTGCACTTGGTTTCGCATCTATAGTCTTCAAATCGCCGCTGGAGGGAGTCGAGATCCTTTTGTCGCCACGTCACACCCACCAAAGACTCATGGGTAATGTAGTTGCAGGCATGGGTTTGCTTTGCGCATTCGACCAACTCAGGGGCTGATGAAGCCGCTGTTAATTCATATCGACTACAATCCCAGCATGCGCGATTGTTGGACACATATGGCGGAGAGCTATGACTGAGGATTTAGATGAAGAGGTTGTGTTCGAGGTGAGTCTTTGATGCAAGTAAGAGTTTTGGTAACACAGTTCACTCTATTTATAGCAACCGTGCTTTAAATTGGGCGGTGTTAGCCTTCGACCAACTGCTGCAGCTATATAATAGAAGATAAATGATAGGATATGCTGGTCGCCTAGGGTTTACTACTCTGTAGCTAGCTACCTTGCCTAGCTATGTAACTTAGCTGCTTATATGTAGCAAGCTGTTCGTATGTCAATAAAGTACCAAAACTGTTTATTTGGTTTGACATGTGAATTCACTGTAGATGGGCAAGTCATAATTGCTAGTGAGAGCGAAACGAAAAGAGGGGTGTGGCGAAAAGGAGGAGACGTTTGTGTGTATGGATGAACGAGCAAGCGAAAGATAATCATTTCTGACATCTGCATCTGTTGATGTACTAGCTAATGTTTTGTGTTGTTGTATATCCATGCCATACCGAGCGCCTCAGGAACGGCGTATGGCAGCTGTGCTGACCTCGCTGCGCCTTCTGTGTTTTTTTTTCTTTCTCCCAGACAGTATCAGCCACAAGTAGGCAGTGAGGTCAGATCGAGAAAGAGTGACGTTATTGAAGTACTGCAATACTACTACAAGATGACGTGCTGCCATCATAAAATTTTCTGAGATCACTCTTATGTCGGCTGCTGTTCCGCTAAAATCGAAGAGTGAACAAGCAGTTAAAAAAAGCCTATTTCTCACAATACATTTCTTGGCAAATCTAACGGCAGAGAAGCTAAGCAGTAGCACAGGGTGGTGGTGGTGGTGGGGGGGGGGTGGCGGCGGAGTAAATCCTTTACTGTGAGTAAGCAGTAGGTATAAAATATATATTAGGTGCAGAGATGGCTATTGAAAAATCTTGCATGAGTGAGAAGTTTTAGTGTTAGAGAAGTTAGTTGAACATAGAAAGCTAATAAACATAGTAACTCTGTGGTCAGACTTGTACTGAGTGTCCTTAAATTGTTTCATTCAAAAGAAAGTCATTACTTCTCCATTCCTGGCTCATCTGCATACTGTACATAATGCAAATCCACACCCCGCCACAGTTCTCAGTACTTCTATATGTTCATCTTTAAGAATGGTGCAGGGCTTAGTTTCAGCTTTACTGTAACTTCTTCTCGTCACAGATGTGTCGAAAGAGAGACAGATGTAATTTTACCCAGGACGCAGTGTGTAAAGATGTATTTTAATGAATGAACTATTTTGTTTATTTATTGGTGCCATGAAAATCAAACAAAACATTTTATCATAATCTTCATCTCATTCGCCCATGGACCTCATGTACACGTGGGCACTTCTTTATGTGAAAAATGTTTTCTGGGATTGTCTAACCAGGATGGGTGTATTGTAGCAGTCTTGTGTCTTTTAGAACATGTGCTGTCAGCTCAGGCCACCTCTGCCATGTTCTGAAAATAAGGTCTTTACCCACCATTCAGTTCAGCTTCTGCTCAACTGAGGCAGAATTATCTGCCTTATACAGATACATAACTGTATTCCCTACCCCTTAGGTGAAAATTAGCCACTCAGCAGACCTTTCAGGTGGCTGGAAAGCTTGATAAAGGGGCCTGTACCGTGTAGGATTAGTATGAACGATTTGATCAGTGCAGGAATATGAGGTCGGCAAAGCTCCTTAGCTGAGCCAGTTCAGCTGGAAATGCAACTGTGAGCTAGAGCCTGGTCGGCAGAGAGACAATCCAGTGTGTTCAACATCTGTGTCCAAAGACTGAAGCCAGGGTCTTTGAGGCTGGACCGATGTGGGATTATGGAGGATTGTGGGAGAGCTGGACAAGATGCAAGGGATCATATGGAGGTAAAAGAGGAAGAGGAGAAGGAAGACGAGGACGGAAAAGGATGCTGGAGCTCCTTTCGGGGCAAGAACAGTCTCCAGTTTCCTGAGAGGAATATCTGAATCATGACGCCTCTTTCTCCACTTCGCACTCTCCCTGTATTTCTATAGAACTCGCCGCTGTTCCAGTATTTGCAGGATCTAGGACACACCGATTTTGAGGCATGTTCGCCCGTCTCCCAGCTCCAGGAGGAGGAGATAAATGCTCACGTTCAGGAGAAGCCCTTTCCCCAGGACGTCCTCCGCCCTTCCAGGGTGAGTGTGCCAGATTTGCCTGAATGTTCCGCTAAGCCTTTCAGCAAAACGCTTCTGCCATCACTAGACAATATAGTACCATCACCACATGATGGTGGTGATGCCACGGAAACCGGTTGGCAGTCCTAATTAGAATTTGAGTGAGAAATAGCGACAATGCACCTTTGTTGAAGGAAAGCAGATTTAGGACTTTCATAGTACACACGTGCCTAGAATCACATGTATCACATCACTTTGTGTGGAGCGTATAGTTTTAATACAGACCAGTCAGATGCTGGTGTCTAATCTGATATTACCAAATGCAGGCAGGTTCGTGTTTACGTCACATGCACCGGAACTTGTGTCAGTCACTTGGTTGTCAGCGCAACAGGATGTGATTAAATGTTGGAAGTTTTGTCAGGTTAAGCACTGCGCTCTGCAGTGCTGTGCCGTTTCCTGCAGTGCAGTGTGGTGCTATGCTGTGCTGATTGTGAATGGGTGTGTGTGTGTGTGTGTGTGTGTCAGTGGTGTGGTGTTTTCTTGCTAACAGGTAGCTGTGTGTGTGTGTGTGTGTGTGTGTGTGTGTTTCTGTGTGTGTGCACAACCTGTACTGGAACATGGTCAACTATGTCATGTAAGGGTTAGATAAACACATCTCTTAAAGTTAGATTAACGCAGACTGAAGGGGGTCAGTTTTGCTGTTGTCTGCATTACATCCTAACATTGTAATGACATGGGACTGCACAAGTTACTGCTGAAGCTTCGTCTGAACATACCAAGCGCATGTGTGCGCACACACACACACACACACACACACACACACACGCACCCCATTTCTTTTTATTCTTCTCTGGCTTTCTGGAACACACAAAGACCCCCGAATGTCCCAGAGCAACACTAGTGGAATACTGAACACACTGGCAGTACCTCCACAGTTGGGAGGGAGGGAGGGAGGGGGGGGGTTCTTTGCCTTAATTCAGTCTTCTGTCAAGTAGTGAGCACAGTTCAACAACCCAGGCTCACGGATTACAACACAAACTTCCCAAGAATGTGGGCAACGAGTAATGCTTATATTCGACTTGGGCGAACTCTCGTCTAAGAGAGCAGAGTTCTCTTTCACACTCTGAGGAACGCTGAGCTTTCAAAGCAACCACAAAAGCACAAAAAAAGCAAAAAAACAAAAAAAACAAACAAAAAAAACTGACCACGATAACACCCGAGGACAGTGTGGTGGTTATTAATTGAGCGGTTATTTCCCAGACTGGAATCAATGGTCGGCCCATTTTTCGTTACCCTTCTGATGTAGATAGTTTTATCCGTCACTGTTCCGATCTGCCGTTGTGCGTTAATGACGATACAGCACACACTTCTTCCACATAGTGTGTGTGTTCTTCCACATAGTGTGTGTATGTTCTTCCACATAGTGTATGTTCGTGTGGCCAAATTCCATGTAATAAAACAACTTATAGGCCTGTAACTTTCTGTCTTATTTTAAAGGCCATATGTTTGAGGTATGAAATGAAGAGTTGGCTGAATGTGTGTAATGAAAGCCTTCCCTCGGGGCTTCTGCTCAATATCAGCATGTCATGTTCAATTACTCTTTCTTTAAATCTTACACTGTCCTTTACCCTGGTGGACCATTACTTCAATCAGCTTCATGTTCTGTTTTTCAGATAATGTGAATGTACTGAAGCCTTCAAGCAGTTGCTTTGAAATTTGATTGCTGTTCTGAATTTAAGCATGTTATTTTGAACCTACAGATAGGCATTGATAATCCAGTGTGGTTTCTTACACGTGTGTTTTTGCATGCATGTCCATGTTTTGCAGATGGGTGGTATTTGGAGGCTGGCTGAGGTCCTTTGCCGTCTCAGTCCATTCTGTCAGCACAGCGCCCCCTTGAGGCTCGAGCAGCAGCTGGTAAGAAGACTCAGTAGGGGGGGTTTGAGCCTGGTGCCCTACGACGGCTCCACCTACGCACTCATTGCTTCAGGATCTTCGCTTTGTTCCTGACACGATACCTGCCATGAGCAGCTGACCTGAGCATGTAACAAAACCATGTGACTCGACACCGTTATTAAAACCATGTGACGTTGCTGTTATAAATGGGTTTTAAATAAATGCTGAAACCACAGGGAAGCCAAGAGGGCAATGTTCCAGTCCGACCTCTTTCTCACCATCTGTCTCTGATGAGCATATGGCTGTACAGCCTGTTGATTATTGTCGTCTGTAGAAATTATTCTTGGACGTGGACAAGCATAATTTCTGAAATAAGACTTCTGCAGTGATGTTTGGCACAATGATTGATCTTTTTCACTCTGTTTAGGAAACTTGCCTTCACACTCCTTTATGAAGGCATTTCTTAAATGATTAAAAACCAAATTAGCTAGCAGTAAGTTTGTTAATAATAAAAAAAGAAACATGGCGAAATTGTTTATGTTTTCAGAAGTATTGTTGACAGGCGGAAATGCTTTAGCATACTGGCCTTACAAAATACTTTCGTTCCATTAGACTGGTCTGATTTGCTGTCATTTTGCTAATTCATTATATTACAGAACACAAAATCTTACCAGTGGGGCCAAGAACATAGCAAATGTGCTCCTGCAGTCATACTAGCAGTTTTGATCAGTACTCCGATAGAAACGCATCCTACAGTAACCAGGACTGTGTACACTCACCAGTCACTTCATCAGGATCCCCCTCCCTCGAGCTACACATACTGATGCACGTACAACAGACACAGCAACCCTGCGTGTATCGGTACAACACACGCTAACACATCAACTAGCACATCATCAGAGTCACTGCAGAGCAGATAATGATCCACCACTCAAATAATTCCTGCTCTGGCTGTTCGGGGTGGGGGAAGGGTTAGGGTGACTGCTTTGTGTTGTGCAGGAAAAAACAGATGAGCTACAGCAGAGAGTGTAGATCCAGTAGATCCAGTGAGGTGATCACCTAAGTGATCAGTGAGTGTAAAGTAGCTTATATGAACAGGTTGATGTTTATATCATTTTTAATCATTAAATCTAATTTTTAAATGTATTTTTTGTTTCTGTACACCTTTTTCGTAACACCTTGGAAGGGCCTGACAGCATACCACACTAAGCGCGTGTGTGTCTTGTGTGTTTGTTCTGGCAGGACACTGGCTTTCGTCAGTACGCTCTGCGCTGTGTACTGTCTCAGGATGTGCTCTTGCAGGAAGATGTGGAGCTGATTGAGCTGCTGGACCCCAGCGCTCTGTCTCTGGGCTCGACTACTACTGTCTGCCCCAGTGCTGGCTCAGCTCTGCCTGCACCACGCTACCTCTCACCACCTTCTGTGTGGTACTGCATTCAGCCTTGTCATTTATGTGTGTCATTAATACTGGGGCGCGTAACTTGAGTACCTGTTGCACATTTCCGTGCACACATGCAGTGCCTAAGATATGCTCAGATTCTTTGCAAGGCAGTAATTACAAGGTAGGATTAATGAGTGTGTGTGTGTGTGTGCGCGCACAAATACCCTCCTTCACAGGGACGTCTCCATATTCGTCGGGCTGCTGGCCGTCCTGCTTGCGGTTCGATGCTCAGAGGGCGCCCAGGTCCTGCTGTGGCTCTGCGCGGGTGCGCTGGGCGTGCTGGGCACATGGCGAGCGGCGGCACTGTGGCAGAAGGCGCGGCTGCAGAGGCTGGTCCAGGCGGAGGCCGCCCAGCTTGAAAGCCTAGTGATCCACAGCCGAGCCCTCACCAGCCTGGCTCGCAAATCCCTCCGCCTCATCCAGGAGACCGAGGTCATCTCCCGGGGATTCACCCTGTAAGTGTCTGCGTACGCTCTCTCTCTCTCTCTTTCGCACACACACACACACACACACTTGTTTTTATGTGTAACGTTTCACAGCCTGTTCGTTTTCTTGTGGTTGTCTTGAGGTTCTTTTCTTTTATTGAGGAGTGTCTGTTGCAGTTTTGTAGTTCTGGTGCCTGTGGCTTTGACCGTTTTGTCGTTTAAATGTTGTTTATGTTGTGGCAGCCAGGTTTTTGTCTAATATGTGCGTGTTTCAGTTGTGGGAGTGCAGGATGAATGCTGCAATTTTAAGCTAAATCAAGTTAACATAAAATTATACTTAAATGCACACAGACTCCAATACTCGAGCCAAAATACTAATACATCAGCCAAATTTTCAAATAAATAAATATTGAAATTTTAACATGTTTTAATCATTTGCCATCATGTGCTGAACACAGTTGGAGCTGGATGCAAATAGATTCTCGTTTATAGCAGTTTTGTTTTTGTCTGTCTTCTGTCTGTTCTTACAGTCCCGTGATCAAGCTTTGTTTCCTGTATCACTGCCATAAATCATTTGTTGGTGAAGCTTTTTCTACACGGTTTATCTTAATCCCTCTCTGCAGGCCCATACATACATCTCTAAGTGTTCCTCTAGGTCATTATCATTATATAGGTCATTATGAGTACTGCTGAAATGTCAGAATCTGTTCTACATCTATGACCCGACGTGGGGGATTATCAGTATTATGTTGGAATAAAGCCAGTGACATCGTGCTGTTCCATTGTAGGTTTAGTCCTATAGTGAACAAAACCTTGTGACTTTAGGCACAGATATGTCACTGTTTCATGCTAGTTTTACGGTGAACTCTGCCAAACGCTTTTCTGTAAGAACACATTACAGCTGTTAAAACATTTTTTTTTAATCTGTTAGAATATTCATCTAATGATCGATCACTCATCTTGTTACTGTCATCAAAAGTTCGTTTGTTTTCTGTTTTTATTTTTATTTAGTTTGCTTGGTTATCTTATTCCGTCAAAAGAGACTGCCTTTTACACTGTGGGTGCATGTTTTGTTTTATAATGTTTTAGGAACATTTGCATATGTGCTGTTCTTTCATTTTGTCAGCTGAATGCAGTGTAATTAAATGTATGTGTGTTTGGGTGTAAGGTACGTGACTTGACCGGTGACTGTAGGTGTGTGATTTATTTTTACATATTTTGTATGTAGTTTTCATAAGCTGTGCTGCTTGTGTAGTGAGTTGAGGAAATGTGTGTGCCCTGATGGTTCTCGGACGTCTGCACAGTTGGATCACGTTTCACTTGTCAAGTTTACTCGACAGGGTGAGTGCGGCCTGTCCCTTTAACAGGGCGGGGCAACTGCGCAGCCAGCAGCTGATTGGTCTGAGAAAAGCGGCCTATCAGAGTCTACGGTGTGCATTCCGAGCCTCCCGGCTTTCCACATGTATTATGCTCAAGTCATATCCTTTTCTCATCATATCTCTTGTATTTATTATTATTACACCAGGAATTGTAAGATAATCAAAAATTTTTTTGATTTTTTTGTGATTTTTGCTGCTTGGCTTTCAAGCTGTTGATTCCTTAACTATGTATTCGGTTACGTTCCCGCTGAACTCTGAGATCGACAACGTCACCAACTATGTTTCCACTGTACCAATCAGAGAGCTGGGGCTTGGTCTGGGGGCGGAACATCTCTCTGATGAGCAGGCTCAGGAACTGACCAATGATTACAGCTTACCTGCCCTGAAGGTGAGCAAAAACACAGTTTCTTTCAGGCAGGTCGCATTGCTTAAAGTAACCCTCAGTCTTGCAATCTGACAATCTAAAATGTTTTTTTCTGGGGAAAACTGTTTTTAAAAACAAATAAATGCCTGTGTGACTGCGCAGCACCATCTCACAAGCATGTTTTGTCAGTTTGCATGTGTATCAGGAAAAAAAAAAAAGCCTTTACTCACAAATCTTGATGCACCCTCAGTTGATGGTGTTTTGTTATTCAAGCTCCTTTTTCAGTTGTGGGTGGGACAGAGCTCTGAGTTTTTCCGGCGACTGGCTCTGCTTCTGTCATCGGGGAGGGAGGAGCCAGAGCCCAAGTCCCGCCCTCTCGCGTACCACAGCGTGGCTGCGGTCACCAGCTCCCTCCGGCCCACCCTGGCCGGCCGCCTCTGCGATTTGCAGCGCAGCTACGACTTCCACCGCTACTTTGAGACGCAGCACCAGGCGCAGCTGTCCAGCCGGGCCAACCGCGCCCGCCAGAAGTGCAGGGAACTCAACACCCTTCACACGTCCGTACGGAGCTTACAGCTGCATCTGCGGACCTTGCTCAGCGAGTACGAAGCTTCACTCCTGCTTCCGCTTACAAACCGCTTGGTTTGTATCAGTATCATTGGGGTTCCTTTTTGTGGAGCGTATGATGCTGTAACCTGCAGCTCTCGTCTGTGACAGCCATCAGCGAGCACATGGTGTAATACTAATGTCTGTATCTCCTCTGTCTTTAACCTTCTGTTGCAGGGTGATCATCCTGGAGGATGAGCTTGAGAAGCTGATGGTCGCTAAGGAGACGGAGGAGGTGACGTGCGTGGGCTACCAGGAACTGCGGGAGAGGCTGCAGCTCTTGGAGCCGCACGTGCAGGCCAGCTCCTGTTGCTGGGACGACGTGACCGCGCAGGTGGAGCTCATGCTGCGCCGAATCACTGGCTGCCCAGGTTCGGCGCTCCAACCCTCCGCTGCCACATGAATCGGGAGCTCAGGACTCGTCCAACCTGGCGTGTAGCATGAAGGGGGAGGGGAGGGGAGGAGGGGGGGCGTGTTTTGTGCGTTTCCAGGGGAAGAAGGAGGGTTTGGTAAAGTGAAGCGAACGAGGCCAATGGCAGTGGTAGGTGGGACTCGCTCGTTGGACTCTTGAGTGGTGTAAATCACTCAAGGCAATCAGAGATTGTGAGTTTGCGAGATTAGCACAAGGCGAATGTCACTGAGCAACATAATTAATACGGGGAGGTCAATATTTTATAGCCTTTTTGCATGATTAATTTACACAGTTTCTAACATGCTCCTTAAAAGCCTTGGAATATCCAACAAACATTCTGATTGAAAACTGCATTGTTTAAAGCATGAGACCTTGTGCCTTTTCTCATTCATGAGAAACTCATGTGTGCATTTGCGCATTCTGACATCATATACAGAGGTGGCTCAAGAATTTTCTTTCCATAGGTTTCTATAGAAACAGGGTGTTTGGTAGGAGTATTTTTAGAGTTACTTATTCGTCCTAGTTCCCACCCAGTAGTTATTCTAGGAAGCGTAGAGGAAGCGGGGGCGAGAGTGTAGTCGTTTGTGCGCGCATGTGTGTTTGCACACGTATACGTGTGTGTGTGTGTGTGTGTGTGTGTGTTTTGAGTCTTTATAGTGTGTGTGTGTGTGTGTGTGTGTGCGTGTTGGATGGTGTGGAATGTCCTACTTTTATTGAGAACAAGAAGATGTAGTCATCAAGTAAACGAGTCAGTGGGGAAACTCATTTATAGCTTTGATGCAGCTCAAAGGTCAGCTGTACAGTTGTGTAAATGTGGATCCACATGCAGCCACTTCTACCTGACCAGCACTGCACAGTTTAGTGACTCGCCTGAACTAAAACACACGGCTCAGCTCTCGCACGCGGTTGCTGGCGTTGGAAAGCGGGAGAAGGCAACCGAGAAGGCTCAAACGGGGATGCACAACACTGGCTAGTCGCACGCAAACATGGTCTCGTACATGGCTCATTGTCAGAACTTCAAACGTGCCTCGTCCACACACATGGACTCTTGGGCGCACACTCGTACACACTCTCTCTGACGCTACCTGGAAATGTGACGGCGTTTGTGCGTGTTCCACAGGAAGTGCAGATGGTCCACAGGAAGCAGCTGGTCCTGCCGCACCTCCTCCTGCCCCCGTCACACACATAGAGGACAGGGACCCCGTCCCTGAGGAACAGGTGCGGCCAGTGAGCAAGCGGGTGGATGTTGACATGAAAGAATAAGAAAGGGAAAGCACTACGCTTATCTCGTCACAAAAGAACTTGAGCTTCAACTGTAGTACTTTCTGTAAATGGCCACAGCTGTTCTTGGTTAGTAGCTACTCAAAAAATGGAGCAGAAAGCGTTGTCTTCTGTGCATTTTATACTTCCCACCAGCATAAAACAGCCCTGAGGGGGGGGCCCCCCCCCCCCCCCCCCCCCCCCCCCCCCGCCCCCGGGGGGGGGGTTGAGTGTAGAGAAAACAAGAACGGAGGGGGGGGGGTGTTTGGTTGGGAAGATAGGAGA
>JAOYMR010000003.1:9574162-9588444 GCA_025802075.1 Tenebrosternarchus preto
CCCCCCCCCCACCCAACGCACCCCACCCCACTGATGGTGGTGGAGATTATGATGATTCATATAGTCAGCACTTGTGGGTGTGTATGTATTGAACAGGAACTGGAAGCATATGTTTCGGACTCGGACTCGGAGGCAGAGTGGGGCGGGGCCGTTGACATGCTGTCACCATGGGAACGGGAGCGGCAGCGTCGCGAACGGGAGGAGTCGCGGAGAGTTTTGCTTGAGCTGAAGTCTGTCCTGGGGATTCGAACGTCCGAAGGGGAGAGAGACAAACGCAAGCTGATGCTGTTCAGTGATCAAGGTGCTACACACACACGCTCTTTCTTTCTCTCTCTCTCTCTCTCTCTCTCTCTCTCTCTCCCCATCATAAACCTCATTTATCTTTTTTTTCATTTCCAATGCTAATCTATCACTTCTGACCTAAAACATGTTTTGAGAACCATGTTCGACACCCACACTAAGAAACAGATACGGTTCTTTGGGATTGCCCAATCCTGCTCCTGGGAGGCTACATCTCATAACTCTTCACCTTCTGTAATAAACTCTTTGGCCTTGATCCAGCAAGACCAGGCCTTGAGAGTAATTTGCTCACTGCCTTTGTTTGTCTTTCCAGCTGCTTTGGCCCAGGTTGCCACGGAGAGCGCGGACCATCCCACCATCCCAGAATCCTCAGCAGCTCCAGGTTGCCCTGAGCTCGCGGCGACGGCAGGCAACCACATCTGCCAGCAGCCACCGGAAGAGGAGGGAGAGGATGTGAACAAGGAAGGGGAGGAGGAGAAAAATGCCACAGAGGACGGAGAGAAAGAAGTGCCAGTGACTGAATTCTGTTGTGGAGATGCTGAAAACCTTAGGGAAACCCAGGATAAGGGAGGGGGGCGGGCCTTGTCGGAAGGGACACAGCTCTACCAATCAGATGGGCTGATTGATGAGGATGCGGGCCAGGACGGGACACTTCTCCCCACTCCCAGAGTCCCGACCCTTTCAGTGATTGACAGGCTGACAGAACTGCATGGCTCTGAAGCTCTTAGTTTTGGCTCTGCCCTGGCTGCTCAGGTAGCTGCCCGTTCCCACACCTTCACACACTTGCAGGAATGCACCTACGGGGACTCTGAGGACGACGGCGAGGAACTGACGTCTCTGCTGGAGAAAGACTAGAGCTAGAACTGTTTTACCGTAAAGAGGTTATTTATTCCCATCGACTGTAGATTTATTTATTGAACTTGTTTCAAGAGACGGGCATCAATGGATGTAGCTGATGTAAGAGTGAGTTTTATATGTCTATGCTTTGTGTGTGTGTGTGTGTGTGTGTGTGTGTGTGTGTGTGTCTGTGTGTCTGTCTGTGTCTAATGTAATCCATCCACTCTTCTTTCTCTCTGTGTGCCTCAGGTACAGGCTAGCACATACAGACACAAATCCTACATTTATCTATAAAAAGGTATATAAACACCTACACGTGTGCACACACACGGTTCATAATTTACATTTAATGCTGATCTGTCTGCGTGCCTGCCTGTGTGTGTATGTGTGTGGTGACGGACCTTGTACACTGGTCAGTATTTATACAAACTAAAGTGCAGGCTGACAAAAACAAATACTTGATTCGGCAGCTCCTCTTGTACTGAGCTTCTGAAAGACACACTGCCTTTCAGAAGTGGCCCACTACTCGAGCTTTTTCCACCTTTTTGCTGTGGTGTAATCTGGAATAGTCTTCTCAGCCTACCACTCATAAAACTGAAATATGGGAAAAGGGTGTTACTGAAATGGATTTTCACTCCCTTAATTAGCGATTATCATAGACATGCAAAACTTAATGTTGCTACCAAGGTATTCTGATATAATTAAGAAAAAAAAATGTCACAGACTTCCTTTTGAATATTGGATTAACCAACAATGGTTTTTGTGCAGGCTCACGTGTATCTTGACTTTAGAAATCACAAAGACAATCAAGAACACACTGAAACAAACATGCACATGTGTTAGGTAATGGTTAATATGACTTTAACAGCAGCCTTTGGAGAAGCCAGAGCCCCACAGAACTACCTCTCTGTACTTTCCAACCATCTGTCATTGTACCTTTTGGAATGGCAAAGTCTGGATAAGTGAGAAAATGCTGGTTAAATGAAAAGGATGGGCTGGATCAGTGTTTCTCAGCCTGGGCCCAGGAACGCCCAGATAGTTCTCACTTTTTTGCTCAAACCCAACTCGGTGTAACCATGTCAGCTATTCAATGGTCTTATTAACTGAAAAATACAATACATTTTTGCAAAACTCAACACAAACACCAACGTATATCATATGTACTTTTTCCTGATGTTTCTTAACGAGTAGGAATAGTCTGAATGAGCTGCTGCACCTAATTATTGCAATAAAATTGAGAAATTTTCAATGTTTTCTAGTAATTTATGTATAACTATTTTAAAACAGTAAGAGGTTGAGTAACTATAACAAAAGCAGCTAAATAAAATAGTGCTTTAGAACGTATTTATAGCATATAAGGTGTTAACATCAATTCAGTTTTTTTCAATTCAGTTTCTGTGCTGTTTAAACTCAACATTAAACAATTATTAGTATGACATAACTAACTGTGCACCTGCACCCAACTGGTCGGAATCTCATTTCTGGTCAAATTCAGCTCGTCAGGGTTGTTAGAAGTACTCAACCCCATCCCTGTCCGCTGATATGTTGAAAGTGTATTATCACACAAGGTATTAATACAATTAGCAATAACAATATTAATCATATTACCCAACCTTGTTTGGGAGCTGGGATAAAACAAAAAGGGGAACTGCCTGGTTGACCCCAAGGACTGGCTTGAGAAACACTGGTTTGGGTGCCATGTGTAGTGAACCCTTCAGGGACAACTGGTCAAGGGTAAGTTGTAGGGGTCCATACAAGACGTGATTGGTCAGAATTTCATTGCCATACGTCTATTGGAACCATCAACTATTTATTTTATTTTTAATTATAATTTTTAAGGGCTGTCTGTATTTTCTGTGTGCTTACTTTTTAATGATCATTATTCCTTCCACATGGTGGCTCTGGTACACTGGTTAATCCCAGCATGCAGCTGTTGGAAAATGCAGTAAATTAACCTTGGTTACATGAACATTTGACAGTAATATATGTCTTAAACATGATGATCAAATGAGTGTGACCTGCCCTTACACAGAGGAATCGTCTCCATGACATTCTGGAGAAGTCATGGAGACAATTTAATTGCATCATAAATTGTATGGATTTACTAATTCTTGTATGCATCTGTTAGTGCTTTAGAACTTGCCTGGTGCTTTATTTTCTTATATTCCATACACAAGCCAAGATATCGGGAAAAAAACCCACAAACGTCGTGACCATTATGAAGTATTTGTGAAGTGAGTGTGTGAATGGTTGTATGTCTGTCTATATTCTCACTCTCACTCACTAAGCCTTCCCTGATGCTTACGTTACATTTTTCTGCACTTCAAATAGCAAACAGAATTTTATTTGTGAAATAATAAAGTTCCCAAATTCATCTGTGTTTTGCTGATCAATTAGAAATGGGGGGATCTGGAGACATATTTAAGCAAAACAAATGATGCATAAGCATATGTAACGGTTTAGGCGAGTTCGATTAACCGACCTACTTACTTGGATGAAGATTAGCAGTATTTCTGGCATCTAATCCAGCTATCGCGTCGCAAGCCTTCCCCCTCGTAGTTGACAATGGACCACTTTGCGAGGAATACAATGCAATGCTGCCACCTACAGAACACTGAGGGTGGGGGGGGCTCACGTTCTGCGTCGTAATATTCTGTAAAGCTCTGGTAAGAGTAGTTTAGGCTAAAATGTATGTGATACCTACGTTATCGGATATCTTTAAAATGTAACCTCATTGTTGCGATATCAATTCATCTTAACCCCTTTGTATAAGGTAAGATACAGAATACGGTTTACTGCCTGTGGACATTTTGGCTAAGTGAGTTTGCTGCGGTCATTAATTTTCTGCTCAGATTGGGCGGCATCAGCTGATTCGGCAAGTTTCTCTCTGTGCTCCCACAATGCATCGCGTGCTGTCTAACCAGCGGCTGCAATCATGGAGGAACCGGGAATCGAGCGGTTGCCGGTGGGGCAAGACGTGGATGAGGTTGTCGTAAATGGGCACGAGCAAGGGAAGTCCGACGCCGCTAAGAAGAAGAAGAAAAAGAAGAAGAAGAGCAAGTCTGCGACTTCACGTAAGCGCTAGAGTTCTTGTAACCTCATGCGCGTGAGTACAGAAGTTGCTGTTGCAGAAGTAGCGTTGAGCAGCGCGAGTTCTGGGAGGCCGGTGCAGACGCCAGGCGTGCGCGCTCCGGTAGAAGTAGCAGGCGCTTCAAACTTGGACGGATTTCACTCTTTTAGACAACAGACAGGCAAAATGGCTATTGGACAACAGACAGGCGAAATAGCTTTGCTTTGCACAGAACGTGTGTTCCACAGGACACAGATCAACAAATAGTTATATATAACATTACAATATGCATGCGCAAAATGTCCATAGCCTACTTGAGAAATTCAAGCGCATTCTGGCCAATATTACAGTTTGCTGAAATGCTTGCCATATTGTTAGCTTCAAGTAGGTTATTAATATGTCTTTCAGTCCAAACAGCCGTTGAAGGAACGCTTTTAACATCGCTCGTCATAGTTTAAATCTCAGTTTTAAAATGATTGTCTTGGGTTGAGGTTTACTGTGTTCGCCGTGTTGTATTTTCAAGGTTATATGAGCAGTCCATTCTCTGATAAGTTTTATTTCTTTGTCTGTTATGTGGGATAGAGCTTTCCGCAGAATTTAAACAGCCAAAAATTAATTGCCTTTATACAAGCGCTCATTCTCAAGTTTTTCGAGGAACACAGCTCCGGATGCACCTGGCACACTTAGCGCTTACTTTGCTTGTAGGCTCGTTCACCTGTGTGTGCGTGCGCGTGTGTTTGACTTTGCAGCAGGACAAGCTGAACTGGGGGAGGATGGAGAAGGAGATCTGAGAAAGCCGTTGGAGCAGCAGGTCCTGGAGGAGAGAGAAAGGGAGGAGGATGGAGAAGAAGGTGTTCCACCCACAAGCTCTCCACACTCGCTGTCCTCATTTGCACCTATGCTAATTCCATTTAACAAATCCACTTTCTTGAATATAAGCATGCATACACACACGAATTCACCCCAGTTTCACTCTGCGCCTGCATGAGGTATGTGCTCATGTGTAAAAGGCTTCTGTGTTCCCTCCGCCCGCAGATGGAGATGAAGGTGAGAACTCGGCAGGGAAAAAGAGGAAGAAGAAGACAAAAAAGAAGAGAGGCGGTGAGTTTTCTTTTGACCCCATATTTCGCACCTTGCCCAGCATCCCGCTGATGTCCGGGGGCCAGGCCCTGCTGTGTGTGCTTACGTTCATGTCATGCCTGGTGGACCAGTGCAGTGAGCTTAGCTCTGTGCCAGAGTGCTGCACTCCTGGAGGAGTCCTGCAGTGTAAAAACCACCCCTCTCTCTCTCTCTCTCTCTCTCTCCCTCCCTCTCCCTCTCCTCCATCTAGGTACTGATGCCACATTAATGTTCTGTTTTTGTTTCAGCGCATAATCAAAGGTCTTTCACAGCTTGTGGTTCGCTTTCATTAATAATCCTGTCACTGGGTTGTGTGTTTCTCCAGCTAAAATGCAGACCGATCCTCCCTCTGTGCCCATCTCTGAACTTTACCTGAACGGAGCGTTTCCAGTGGGGGAGGAGTGTGAATATCCTTCCTCACAGGATGGGTAAGCGACTAATGCCCCTGATTCCTCTTAGTTCCCCCCTTCATCTAATGTCTTCTTGATATTTTTCCCTGAACTTCTCTTTCTAGAGCTCTCCTCTCCTGTCTCCTGCAAACTTACATTCTTTCCTCCCCTTTGCTCTACTCTCTTCTCCTCATTTACTCCACTCTCAGCTCCTCCCGTTACCTCCACAGATCGCATTGTCCTTATGGGAGTTTTGTTTTACCTCGGATTACCCTGTGCTCTGTGTAATATTAGATTACTTTGCTGAGGCATCTGTCAAAGAGGTCACACGCCCTCTCGCACTGTTTAAGGTAGCAGTCCTGCTGTAAGCAGGAGTGTGCACTCCTGATGGGGGATGAAGGAAGTGCGGACGAGGGTGGTGAGGGGAACTGCGCTCTGGCTCAAAGCTTTTGAGTGTTTACCGTGACCTGCTCTGCACGGGCTGGGATAGTGTGACCTTCAAACTACTGCCACCATATGAAGATCCATTGCCGCTTAGACTAAAAGTTTGCACGTAACCCTGCAGTTGCCGGTTAGGCTGAGATCTCCGTCCGTCCGTCCGTCCGTCCGTGTGTGTGTGTGTGTGTAGGCGTAGTGCTGCATGGCGGATGAGCAGTGAGGAGAAGCGGGTGCTTGATATGGCGAGCGAGGAAATGTGGAGCGACTTTCGGCAGGCGGCCGAAGCGCACCGGCAAGTGCGGCAGTACGTCACGAGCTGGATCGAACCAGGCCTGACCATGATCGACATCTGGTGAGGGCCACACCCTCCCTTCGTCTTCCACTTGTCTTCAACTTTTCACCAACCACAAAAAAAAAGATCACGCTTTTCATGCGACAATCAAATGCAGTGAATATTTTTGTGCTTGTAATGCTTTATATGCTGGATTCTAATGTGCCCCTCTCACTTTCTCTTACTCACTCTCTCCCCCTAGTGAGCGTCTGGAGGAGTGCAGCAGGAGGTTAATAAAGGAGGATGGGCTGAAAGCGGGTTTAGCCTTTCCCACTGGCTGCTCTCTCAATAACTGCGCCGCTCATTACACACCCAATGCCGGCGACTCCACTGTGCTGCAGTACGATGATGTTTGCAAGATTGACTTTGGCACCCACATAAATGGTACAGACATGCATGCATACATCGACCACGCCAACACGCACTAGACAGGAACAATGAATTCTGTGCACTCATTAGGAAACAAACGCTATTCTGTATTTCTAATCTGTTTTATTTGTGTATTTTAGGAAGGATAATTGACTGTGCTTTCACAGTCACCTTTAACCCCAAGTATGACCGTCTGCTTGAGGCCGTAAGAGATGCCACCAACACAGGAATCAAGGTGTGTGGTTCTGCTTCCTTCCATCTGCTGAGTTTGTGGCTATGTGTGAGTGAGAGTGAGTTTATTTGTGGTTCTGATTCCCTCCATGTTCTGCTGAGTTTGTGGTTAATTGTCTCATTTAGCAGTAGGGCTTTATCTTTTGTGGGAACAATGGGTTTAACCTACACAAGAAATAGCACACCATACTGATAAATAAACCATCGAGCCTTGTGGTTTCAGGTAAGTACCTGACGTTTGATCCTGCTTGGATTAAAAAAAAAAACGTATCCACTCGTAAGGTTTCACAAAGCCTACGTCAGTCATGACACCAGCTAGACTTTCTTGCTCAAGTCCCAATGAGTCAGTGGCCATAAAATGCTTGTTATTGTGGAGGCAAATGATCAGTGTTTCCACAGAGCGAGTTTTCCCTACTAACCCTAGTGAGGACATGGGTTGTTTCGGGCGCAAACGGAAGGAGATGCGGTCCAAAGCATGCTGGCCTTCGGCACCTCCAGGGCCTGGAGGGCAGATGGTAATGGCTGGCTGATTTAAAACTGCTGTGTGTGTTCCTGGTAGTGCGCTGGCATAGACGTGCGCCTCTGCGATGTTGGAGAATCAATTCAGGAAGTGATGGAGTCGTACGAGGTGGAGTTAGATGGCAAGACGTACCAAGGTATGGACAGATGCAACTAACTTTTTTGGAACTGTGTCCACCAAGGCCCAAACACAGAACACTTACTCTCATAAAACAACAAAAGGGGAGTCTGATCAACTGTATTAACGACATTGGTTTGGCACTGATGGTTCAGCTAAATGAAGTGGAAGTTTGTGTTGGTGAACTATCTGGTTTGTGTTGGAAACACACAAAGGTCACCTGTTTGTGTGTTATACTTTGCCAGTTAAGCCAGTCCGCAATCTAAATGGCCACTCCATCAGTCAGTACCGGATCCATGGCGGCAAAACGGTGCCCATCGTAAAGGGCGGAGAGGCCACCAGGATGGAGGTATAATCGCCCTGTCCTCTATCTATAACATACTTTTCAAACAGTAGGTCCTCCATGCTGCACTTTTCAGGTGAGCTGATCCAGGACCTGCACCTGTTGAAAGAAACGCACAATTGCTCTCCACAATAGCTCTTGTCCTGTTCCGTTTCCACCAAGCCGGCGAAATCTCTCTAGATGCGCGTATCTGGGAGCGAGGAGATGTTTGTCAGCCGGCGTAAGCTTGCTCTTGTTTAGCAGTTTGCGATTCGGTCCTGTTTATTTTTGGACTGCAGTGCTAAGCCAAATCTGCCCCTTACAGACTTTCTGCTGATCCTGCTGCATAGTAAAGCCTGTCGCCTTCCTTAAAACATAGTTAAAACACAAAACTCCCGTTAGGATGTTTGGACAACTGGCTGGTTTTGGGGATTTTCAGATTCTGTGGACAAACCTTGGTGTGTGTGTGTGTGTCCGTGTCCAGGAGGGGGAGGTGTATGCCATCGAGACGTTTGGCAGCACTGGAAAGGGAGTGGTGCATGACGACATGGACTGTTCACATTACATGAAAAATTTTGATGTAGGACACGTCCCAATCAGGTAAGGCCGGCCTGTCCTTTTGAAGTGCACTAGTGTAACAAGAACCCTACACCCACGCACTTTGGCAGGAATGTACCTTGGCAGAACCGATCCCACTTTTCTCCCGTTCCGGAAAAGTGGGATTGGGAGAGCAGCCGGGCCTGCGTCACTGACCCGTGTCTACGTCTCCAGGCTGCCAAGAGCCAAGCACCTGCTCAATGTGGTGAACGAGAACTTCGGCACTCTGGCGTTCTGCCGGCGCTGGCTCGACCGCCTGGGTGAGAGCAAATACCTGATGGCCCTGAAGAACCTGTGCGACCTTGGAATCATCGACCCTTACCCCCCACTCTGCGACATCAAGGGCTCCTACACGGCTCAGTTTGAGCACACCATCCTCCTCAGGCCCACGTGCAAGGAGGTGGTGAGCCGGGGAGACGACTACTGAGGCGGCGAGGGCCGCGTGGTGCGAGAGAACGAGGGAGGTTCCCGAAACCCGTGCACACCGCACGCTTACACAAACACGCACACAGACGAGCATAAACTACCTTAAAAGCGCTTGGCTCTTCGGCGTTTCCGGGTGCTTCCGCAACCTTTCCGCATGAAAGCTGTACGAACCCTAACTCCGCGACTCTTTCCCCCGAGGTCGGTTTGATCGCGCAGTAGTTCACTCTCTCTCTCTCTTTACCCAAGTAAGGTGAAAAGTAAAATATAAACTTGTACAGTCCGTGCGTTTCCATCCCAGTTCTGGGAGCCTTTGTTTCCCTGCTTTCACCCGCCTGACTGCACTCACAAAGGGCTTTGCCGATTATCCAGTTTCTTCAATTAGTTGTGGCAAAGCGGGGAAAAAATACGAGGATGGCAACCCAGCAGTGGGATTGATGGGCACAGCTTTTATTCATTTATTTCTACTCTGACGAGCAAAGATGAATTCTAGTTTAATAGAAACTAAGATTTACACATATGCATATATAAGAGAGAGAAACCTGTATGGTTGCTTAGCTTCACGTTGCACAAGGATGTCTGCATCCAAACAAAACGTTATGCACTCTGCTTTTCAAATATAGTGTTTATTTGTATATCTCTTTTATGAGCTGCCATGTAGCATCCGTGTTGCTTTTTAAACTGTGTGGATTAAATACCAGCCTTCATTTACTATATCTGTGCATGTTTTCATTCTTACTTTCAACATCAGTCTCCAGAATTTCATACCATCGTCTGCAAACGTCCTGGAGAACCGTCTTGGGTGTGTTTTGATTGGTGGGTTAGTAGCCACCAATCAGATTTCAACAGACTTTTTATAATACTTCGATTACTGGGGATAAACACTGGACTAAAACCTTTCCATTTTAAGGCATATCATTTTGAAACCAGCCTACAGACGCACCCTATGAAGCTCCACATCAACACTGTTAAATCATCCCACGTCCAACATCAAAGCCCGTTTTTTTTTTTTTCTTTTCCCATTTCAGTCTTTATGCTACTAGCTAAACCTCTGCTAGCTACTAGCTAAAGTCATACAACCACCAAACGTGGAGGGTGTGGCAAGCATGTGCTTCCAACCACCACGTCTTTTTCAAACCTTGGGCACTGTGTCGGGCGCCCAGACTTGGTGAAATACCATTGCTTAAATCACTGCCACAGTGAATGAAGGCTCAAAGTTTGCGAGCTTCTGTGGCTGTAGATACAACGCTTCTATTAGCAGAAGTGCTCTGTTGATCGTGCTCCTTTTAAATATTCAGAAGCAGGATTCCGTTTTCTTTTTTCCCGTGATATGCCAGTTTTACTGATTTAGATGTAGGCCGCTGCTGATTGACTGGTATGTAATTTAGCTATAAAACATTCTGGATGGTGATTTAAACCACACTGTATCGAGATCTGAAAAAATCAAGCACTCTCAAAGTAGATCTAATTCAAACAGGATGAGAAACGTTTAACGACTGGTCTCTGCCGCCAAGTTTAATTAATTCGCTTAATTACAGAAATTTCAAATGTATAGAAATTAGATGTTTGAAATATTCTCTCCCTGTCTCGCGGTGAACACGGAGCAGTTTGCTGTTGCAACAGATGAAAGACGTTTTCCACCACGCATTCAGACCATTTGCTTAAAACCACCGTACAGCTATCAAAATGTAATATTGGATTCTAAAATGTTTGTTGATGCAGTGATCTTACTTTTGTTTCAGTTGAGCTTGTGGCCGAGAGTCCAATGCCTTTGTACCTTTTAAAACCCCAAAAGAACCGTGTTAACTTGCACAGCAGAGCTGCTCAGTTTTAATGTAATATTTTCCTCCCTATATAATGTTTGATGCAATAAATTTAAAATATCTACAGATACAGACATGGTAAGACTGACACCTGGCTCTTATTTTCCTTCCTTACTGTGTTCCTTTTAAAGAGATTGCTTAGACTAAGAATGACTTGATGTATATTTGTCCTTGGATGCTGTTCCAGGACCCACTTTTTGTCTCTTAGCGAAGATTTATAGTGCTGAACAAAGTGCTGGAGCTCTTTAGTATTAGAGAGGTAGTAGGAGGTAACTTAATGCTGTGTGTTTGAAGGGTTGTGTTTGACAAAATAAACCTTAAAAGCAAGATACGACACATTACAACTGCCACGAGAGCCATTTTTTCTAGAAAAATGCAAAAATATTCTTTTATTGAGGTAAATTTCTCTATAAGTTGAGGTAACAATTTGCATAGTTTTACACCTATACCTGCTGAAGAGTGGAGCAAGTTGATATGAAGGGAAACAAACAAAGGACAGAACGTGCCCATCAAACACGGGATGTCACCAGTCTACTCGAACGCTAGCCCCTCCCCCCCAAAGCTCACGTACAGGTGGACACTACACATACAGCATACATTTTGTGTCAATGCTGGTGAAGAACAGAATTTTTTTTTTTCTCTAAAATCACTTTTTTAAAAAAATAATTAAAAAAAAAATCTTGTTTACCCAAGTATTGAGCATATAAAAGTACATTCTGAGAAGTCTAAACAGAAGCAGAAGTCCTGAATGGTTTGAGTTGTTCCGAGCACTCAAAAGGAGCTGAAAACACGAACAATATAACAGTGTTTTAGAGCCACTTAAAAAAATAAACTAGTAGATTGAGAATATATAATAGTTATATCGTATCACATTCTGAGAACAATCAGTATTTTGAGAATAGTCAGTTTGCTTTGTGATTTTAGAATACATTTGATCCATAAATTTTATTCTGGAAAAAAAAGGATAAGTTTATTCTTGAAACAACTTTATTCTCAAAATACAATACCATATGACTGTCTTGAAATTAATCATTAAATTTTTTTTTTTTTTAAACAGTGGCCCTGAAACACTGTTGCAAGAACAGCCTTAATAAATGTGTCTTAAACAGCACTTTTAGAGGATCAGTGGTAATCTTGCCAACCACCCCTCCCCCACACACACACACACTCTCTCTCTCTCTCTCTCACACACACACACACACACACACACACACACACACACGATGAGATCACAGTTATTGGCCAATCTGTCCCTTTGCGCAAAGGGCTGAATAAATCAAGGAACAGTGATCATTTGAATAGTTGTTCTATACTTTGGTTTATGGGCGACTTTAGCCATCCACCCTTATGGGGGCCAAGACCTTCAGCCCACGTTCCATCTTCTTCATGCACAGATACAAGCTGCAATAATGATGGCTAGGAATGAGGTCTTATCGCTTTCATACACATGCCTGTACACACACACGCACACACTGCAAGAGTGCCTACTGCCAAAACTCTGTGTAAGGCATAAGTGTGTGACAACTCCAGAACCGCTGCATGCTACAACAATAACACAGACACACACAAAGACTAACTTTCTTAAAACCATATTTAACAGAATGTACAACACAATGTCTGATTGGCTGCTAAGCAGGGGTCAGAGGTCGCTGACCTTGCCTTTATCCTGAGTGGTCCTCTGGGTGTAGAAGAGAATATAAGCCTGCGCCTTACATACTTCCTCTACCGCACATACGCTCAGCTTTGAGTCATTACAGTGCACCCAGAATCCTGAGGGAGGAAAAAAGACAGAATAAGGACAATTAAATCACTAGTCCTGGAAAACAATTGTTCACCATTTGCCACATTGAAACCAATTAGATTTTTGGTTGATGTGTTAATTATCCAATATTTCAAGATAAGCCAGGCTGGTTAAAAACACTACTCCAATGGTCAACAACATTATACCAACAAACGTCAATGTTCCTCAGCATCAGGCAGCTACAGATACAACCTCTACAACTCGGTACTAGAATAATGATGTGCCCTAAATGGAGGCTGTTAAAACTGAAGCCATTTGAGGTTTAACATTTCAGGTTTCTGTTGTATCTCATCTGTTATGAGGACCTTTGGAGGTGTAGTATCAAAACGCTGACTGAAATCGGTCAGATTAAAGTGGGTTTGTATTAGTGGTGTAGAGGAGAAAGGCAGAGACTGTGTCCCACCTCCTTCTGTGTTGTAACAGAAAGCAGTGTAATGGCCAGAGCCAAAGCCCTTCCCATGATGCATCACAACAGCAGAGAGCTGGTAGAGGAAGTGCTGGGGGCGTGCTGACGTGTTGGAGGCGGAGTCTTTGCAGCAGTATGGCTCCATGTTCAGCTCCTGTTCGAACTCGACATGGACGCCAATCTTCTCCCTGTGGTTACGACCAGACCACCTGCCCCAACGCAATTAATACATTAACAAATGACATCCACACTGCTCTCATACAAACTGACCTCTGTGTGTGTGTGTGTGTGTATGTTCACAAGTACCTGAAGCGCTTGAGGTGCAGTCGTAAGACATGAGGCAGTTTGTAGACCATCAGTTGTTTCTGAGCTTCTGTCAGAACCACTTGCTTTGAGCAGAAGCGCCGGCGTTTATCTGAGAGCACAACATCCAAGTTACAAGCGCATGCGCCATCTACCTGTGTGTGTGTTATTACTAAACAAAACATACAGTGCAAAAATGTACTACAGCAAAATGTACAGTGCAAAAATGTACTACAGCAAAATGTACAGTGCAAGCTTAGCTAGTTGCATATAGATCAGTTACAACAGTTCAATATGTATTTGTAGAATTTCACCGGATTACAAGTTTGTAGTGAAGTTACACAGTATAGTGCTGTGTACAAGCTACTCACTGTTGCAGTGGTCACAGGCGTAAATAGCTCCTTCTAAGGCTTCCGTCTCTGTAAACTTGGCCAGCATCTCCGTCAATCCACACGCAACCTGTGCAGCATCCTTACTGTTGCTGTGGTAACGCTCTGGAAACTCCAATGACAGATCCCAGAACGGCTCCACTGTGTTCGAGCGATGATCACATGCCAAACATCTCACCTAGATTGAGAGAGGTCAATATTTAATGCGTAATTATGTCTGCGTACAGGTGACGAAGCAGAATGTGTAGAAGTGCGGGAAGCGTTTGAGCGTGCACTCCGAAGGGTCTTTAAAAAAAAAAAAAAAAGTAAACATTTTTTTAAAACTCTAGATTTTCTAGATGGCTTGTTTAAGTTTGAGGACTTCCAATGTGAGATCATCTTATGTGCACAGGTCATTAATTGCACCACAGAAAATGGAAAACAAAACTGTGATCTGACTTTGCGCACCCCATGAAAACATTTTTAAATATTCATAGCCAATGTTCAAGACTAGAGGG
>JAOYMR010000003.1:9594388-9620261 GCA_025802075.1 Tenebrosternarchus preto
AAGTAGGTGTTAATAGTAGTAAATATACGCTACGGTAGGACGTCTCGACGAAGTAGCACAGTTCGACAGAACACCGGTACCCATGTAGTGTATCAAAGAACGCCAATCACACGACAATCACGATGTACATTTAACTGGATTTAAGAATGATACACTTATAAACAAGGTGTCTATTATCATGATTCAAATGTAAAAAAATCCCTTTAACTGGGTAGCTAAATAACCATTGGGCGGAATTTGAATCCAATCTTATGGTTGGCAAATGAAAGACCAAACTGCCATTAGCCAATGAAGAATTAGACTACCAAGTAGCATACATGATTGGCTGATGCAAGAACTGTTTGACAGTCTCGTCGACTTCTGCCCACTACCATAGAGAAACTGGAAAACTGCCAGAGCTGATCTCAGACCAGTATATTATGACGTTCTCTTATACGTTACCCTATCACACGCTACACACTAGCTAACGTTTCCTGGTTTGTAATGATGGCGGTTGATTTGACTCCGAGATTTAGGAGGCTGAACAGTCAAACAAGGAGTTTTATTGAAAATAGAAACCCAACAGGTAGTCCATTTTATGTAAAAACATATTCTTACCCTGTTTTAATACTCGACTGTTCATGTTCAAGCTTAACGAGGGTTTGCTAGTTACAGCATTATAACTAGTTAGCTAACTAAGTTATAACCTTTTATCGCATGTTTACATCTAACCTGCTATGCTATCTAACTGGCCATCTTGTTTGCACCATAAAGAGTCATCAGACCAAACCATCAAACCTTTATGATATTTGCAAAATTTGTAGCTACGTTAACAAGTTAACTTTAAGCTCATGTTTAACGTGACGCCGAGTTGTGCTGAACATAGCTTGTTGAGTTCATCTTAATGTTAGCTACCTGGCTAGATTGTATAAAATTGTATGTAAAAATTTAGCTACTATGGTTTGATTAATAGCCTACTCCATCTCTGAAAGGTAACTAATTTTAAAACGCCAATAGCTAGGCTGAGTGATTAAATTCCATACTAGCTAGTTAGCTAGCTAAGCTATGTACTTAAACACAGTAATGTGACAACTAAACTATTTAATTCGTTGGGTAACAGACAAAGTTAACAGGCATCTGCTACATTCGTTGGGATTCGTAAAACATTAATATGGAAATAATCTAATAGCTAATTACCTATCATTCATAGACGCAACCAGCATCATTTATGTCATACAAAAATGACGAAGTATAGTAGTTAGTAATTTCAAGCAGTAAGTATTTCAGAATGGCTGTTAATTAGCTAATGCTAGCTCTCTTACTTATATTTATTCAAGTAGTTCAATAATCATCGAAACCATTTAGGTTAGGTTTGTAATGAAACCAGACAGCATATTTCACAGCCTATACTACGTGGCCGAAAAGATTATTCGCGCTGCAAATGAAAAATGCGTTACAAACACACAAAGCATATTAATCAAATGGCAATATAAGTTGCACTACTATATGTAGCGCACGCGTTGTTATTTTGAATAAAATTGTCTGAATTTGTATATCAATTTGTCATTTTGTAGTTTTGATGTATATGCTTTGTTTTTGTAGCGCTTTGGGCCGCCATACTATATCCTGTCATAAGTGGCATATGGTGCGTTTTATAGCATACACTCTGATTGACTGTGGCATAGGGTGTTTGCAGATCCTACACCCTGAGTTATATGGCATACTCCATTTCACCTCTTTCACTCAGGTATTTCAGGACCATTTAGGGCAACGCAACTCTGGCGTAACATTATCGAAGCCTTACAGACACAGGTTGAGGTCAAGCATCATCGTCGTCATTTGCAAGTACACAGAGACTGCTTCACTGGCTCTGATGCTGTCGATGTGGTGCTCAGCCACCTTATGCAGAACATCTACTTCTGCGCTAGCGAAGTGTCTCGCCTCAAGGCTGCCAGACTTTGTCATGCTCTCATGGACGCACGAGTCTTTGAACCTGTAGGCTTGAGGCTCTTTCGGGGAAGGAAAGAGATGACCTTTGAAGACTCTGGCTGCAGCCTCTACCGCTTCCTCAATGGCGATGGGCTGCCTGGATCAGCCAGACGTTGTGGAGAGGAGGAGAACTTTACAGATCCAAAGAAAAATGGCAAGAAAAAGAAGTGGTGCAGGTCAGAAAGTGGCATAATAGCACTTATGTAAACTCAGAAGTACTGCAGGAATACTGTAGCTGAATTGGTTTGCTCATGATGCATGTGTAATTGAAGGTTTGATGAAGTGTGGACCTTTTCAAACCCTTTGACACTTGGATCTTCAGACAGAAGGGTGGAAAGAATACTGAAGACCATCAACCTCCAACCATCCATGCCATCTGGTCTAAATTATGCTGGCACATCCACTAATTACCTCTCAAAGAAAGGTGAGACAGGAGGTTTTGAAACAAATCTGAAGGGTTATGGGTGAATGCCTTTGAATACCTTGAATGCTTTAAACCATTTTTCAATTTTTAAATATTATTTGTAAACAAATGTATAATATGTAAATGACCACACAGCACAACTCCACGCAGGACCAATGTGCACTATCGCAAGCACTGTAATTGTGTCGTCGCTGGTGCGGACACCTTCACGTCAGTGACAGTGCATTGCATCAAGTGTAAATCTAGTAAGAGCAGTAATCCTTGCAGGAATGTCCCACTATTGGGACAGTGTTGATGTTAATCTTAATTCTCATCCTCTTCTGGCCGACCATCAGGCACCATGATAACAATAGTACAAATGGTAAAGTCTGTCCATTAGCAGCACTGAGTGATGTTCAGTTGGTGAGATTTGAGCAGAGGAAGGGCATCAGGGTGGATCAGGCAGATTGGCAGACTGGTGACTGGTTCCACACACATGAAGAAGATTCCATGGAGTAATTGCAGTGTACTTCAGTCTAAAGCTAAAACTTGCAGTGCAGTACACAGCATTTCCAGAAAAACAGGAGATTTTAGACAGTGGTGCTTTATGATTTCCTATGCAGCAAAGACCTCTGTCTGAAAGGTCCCGTTTCTCCAAAAATCTTGTGTACTACACTGACATATTAATAAATACCTGTATGTGTTTTTTTTGTAAGATTTTACCCATAGCATCTTGTCCTCCTTTTGTCTCTTGAACGTTCTTTGTGGTACAATACAATGATTTTTATGTAGTGGTGACGATATGATGGTGTTTTGCCAGTGGTGCAGGAAGTATGGAAACAGCAAACACTTCTACAACTATTGCAATTGGTGGAGCTGCCCATGCTGGACTGTTTTTTGAACACTCCCATGAAACCCGAGCCCCTACGTGTGCTTCATAACCATGACAGCCTGGTCATTTCCAATACTTGCGTGGATCGCGAAGAGTCTCGGGTCCTCAGCCTGCCGGAGTAAGTGTCCAATCGGATAGTCCCATGAAACAAGCACTGTAGGTTACTGCAGCGTTAGCCTGCTTTTATGATATCAAGGCATATCATGTAAGTTCCACAGGAATGTCAAACCTGTATTTGTTACAGTCAGAGTTATATTTATGTTGTTGTTTTGCCAGTTCCCTAGCTGTCTAACATATTCCTAATCTATTTTGTCATCTCTCCCACTCCTTTTTTCCTTTTGAGTTAAATATTATTAACATAATATTATTAAAACAAATTATTAAAATTATTACTATAATTATAGACTGGACTCGTGGCTGATGGCAGCTGCAGACTGCCTGGAACTGTTCCCCGATCAGTTGATAGTGGCAACGGAAGAACAGTTGCTACAGGACAGTGCCATTCAAGGCAAGGAGAGGCTGGGAGCCCAGAAGAGATTGCTGTTTGACACCATAGCTAAGTACTATGGCAATCAGGAGAGAGTGCCCTTTCTGGCAGGACGCTTTGGGGACATCATTGCAGGTGTCCTTAAACTATTAGGTAAAACTGCTGCTCTAGTGTCATGCTAAAGAAGAAACGTCCTTTCAGTTCATGTTTGGGCACCATTTGTTCTATTGTCTAAAAAGTGTTATACTTGATATATAGTACACTTACAACTACAGCCAGTCTGACAAGTGTATAGTAACATACCAAAACAGTCAAAGTTTGTATGAAATTATCTGGTAATTTTCTTTTTTTTCTCTTTCTTGTGCTAGTATTTCTGTCTTTGTTCTGACTGTCTGTCTTAGAACAGTTTTTATATATTTGTTTATGCCTTTGTGCGTTTCTTTGTGTGTCAGAATGCGGTAGGGGTGAGGATGCTCTCAGAGCGTCTCAGCTGTGTCTGCGTCTGTTGGACACAACATACAGAGATGAGCTGCGCAGACTACTGGCCTTCATGGCTGAAGCTGCAGATGCAGAAGCGTTCAGACTACACAAACGGGTATCGACCACAACCCGCAAATCCATATAAAGTGGTGTTCTTGACAACAGTTTCACCATTCAGAAACATTAATGACATTTAAAACATTAAACAAAAGTTTATGTAAAATGTTGATGTATATAAAGTTGTTGTTTTTTTATATTTGAAATTAAGACAGAGAACAGGGCTTTGGTTAGCAGGACGTTTTTAAAGGCTGTGCTTCAGAGCAAAGATGTAACTCGTGCCCAATGTGAGCAGCTGTTACTGTTTCTCATGGACAACCATTTACATTTGTTCAAGGTACTGCCACTCCAGCCCAAAACAACTCATGGCTTTGCCAAAGATGTACTTGCATTTAAACTTGATTTCCTATCTAATGTATGAGTGAATTTATGGTCTCCTGCAAACTGCCTTATTTGTAACTTATTTGGTATTGATACGTTCTTTATTTTGAAAACCAGACACCAGTGTCCCTGATCAACGCGGTGAGGAACACACTGCAGACTTTACAACAAGGGAGGGATCCAGATAACAGAGCATGTACGCTCGGCTAGGTTACATATTGAATGATGACTTTCTCCTTCCACACCCGCACTAAAACATACTCCTCTTTGTCTCGCAGTGTTTGTCTTCTGCCAGCAGGTGTCGATGCGGCAGTATGAGGAGCAGCAAGAGAAGACCACCTTGGATAGCCTAAAGCAGCTCATAGAACACCTCACACTCAGCGCCGACCTGTCCATCAGAAAGAGGAGACAGCTCATTAAGGAGTTCCAGAAGCACCACCCAGCTGTCTTCCTCCAGCATTTTTCCTCCACCTTCTAGAGAGTGTGCTTGGTCCATTAGATGAGGTACTTGTTGAATAGTCATGGAAAGAATGGGAAGGTTAGAGGAACTGAACCCTCAGCTGCTGTGTCATTTTCTTAGGGGTATAAGGTGAAGAGTAGTTTGCAGAAGGGGGGGGCGTCTTCATTAACACTATATTCAATATTTTTAGCCACTACTTTTACACCAAAAAACTGGAGTACTGAAGATTACTGGAGTAGTTTAGCTGAAAGGAAATTGTGATACAATAATATTTCTAATTGTTTTAAGAAGTTCATCAGCCATGCTAAGATAATTTGTTGCCTTTTTCATTGGATGTGTTTGTTTTTTAAACAGAATTTTTTTTTAAGATTTGCTCAGAGAAGAATTACTTGAATGGATGTGGGTAGATACATATCATCAGGCAATGTGCTTTATTTTTTTCCATTGTTATAATTGATTCAGGTTCACGTGAATGTAGGAGGATTAATTTAGATTTAAAACTAATTATTTCTGCTCTTGAAGAAATTGTTGCTAACATTATTTTTGTAATAGTTAAGGATGTCAGTTGTAAGTTGTTGTTTACACTACTGTTTAAAAATTATTTTAATATCTAAATAATTAAATTCTATAGATATGCTGGATTAACTGTGATCACTACAGATTTCTGAATTACTTGAATGCTTAGAGAGAGATGCTGAAATTGTGAGTGAAAAAAATAAATTTTACTCATGGCACCAAAACAGTTTGTTTATTCAATCTTATATTGTTTATGCTTGGACAGAAGCACTTGAAGTTCTAATATCTAAAACTTTTTAAATGCATCTAGTATTCTCAGTCTTTTTTGTATTTTGGGGGTTTGGAGGACTTGCAGCAGTTGCAGAATTAAAATTTATGTGTAGCTACAGCATCGCTTTGTTTTATTATGGTGATGACAAGTATTTCGATGCAAGCCGCCTATTGTTGTTAATATGTCCATAAACCCGGTAAGACTTACAGATACGTGTACAAAATATGTTTCAACATTTTAACTGAGGTTTTGCATAAAGACTTTTATCTGGGTTATTCTAGAATTGTGTGAAAACACCCGGAAATGAACACTGGACATCCTTCTGCGTTTCTAGCTTCACTAAGATTCTTCACAGGTGTTTTCATGTAGTGGTCCCGGTTGTGGGTTGCTGGCACTGTTAATATTCTTATTGATTACTTCGAGACCTGACGTGGACCTAGAGTAATTTCGCTGTCACCTCATTACGGACAAGGGTAAGGATTATGTTCTGACAAAGCCACATAATATAGTCCAGTTGCAGTTTTTTCTGCACTCACTTTCACACCCCAGAGTGACGTCTTGGTCTAGCTAGCTGATGAGCTTTTTTCGCCTCAATTCAATGACGTGTAAGCTAAGCTAAGTAGCTTCTAGCTGTCGCGTAGTTTCGAGTAAACAAAACTGGACACGAGCTACTGAATGGCTGTATCAGGCCAGTTATTTACTGTATTGTGAAATATTCTGAAATTGACATGTTATCCACTGTTTCTTCTTTGGTGAGATAAAATATCATTAAACTTTCACACCTACTAAGTTAGCTGGTGAGCTAGCTAGCTTGCTAGTTGACACAGCTAGCTGGATATAACCAGCACAGAACGCGTCTTCCTTAGCAAAGCTTGCTAGGAGAAAGCTATTATGTTTTCGTGCGGGACAATCACGAGTGCATGACTACCGGGCATGATTTTAATTGCTAGATTACGTTCAACAAGAGAGTGGGGCAATATAACTATTGCAACTATGTAGGTTATAAATATTCGCATTATTATGAAATCACAGAAAGATTCGAATATTGCATTCTTCTATTGCACCTGTGCAATGACACCAAGCTTTTAGGTCTCGAATAATCGACTAGGTTGAAAGAGAGCTTAAGCGATTTTCCAAGGTGTATTTATAGAACACTTGTATTTGCCAACTCATTTGTCGGTAACTCCAGCCAACAGGTGTCATTATGTCCCTTGTCAGTATGACGCTTCAGGAATCTCTAGATTGCCTTTTCATACCTTTTTTTTCTATTCAGAACCTACACTAGAACACCATCGTAGATGTCAATGACTGATGTAACTTTTCAAGCTCTTTCCACTCTTTTTGCACTGCCATTCCTTTCTTGCAAGGTTTTACGTAACGAAGAAATGTGTGCACTATTTGTAAAACTTCCAAGTGCTTAAAATGTATTCTACATTTGATATATGACTCACGCGCAATGCAATTTGAACTTGCCTGTTTGTTAAAAAATATTTCAAGCCCATAATTGGCATATGATTTCCACACTGATTTGTATTGCAGCTGTGTTAGATTGCAAACGGTTGTTGGAGTACATCGGGGAAAACTCCTGGGATCAGAATTTGGCACTCCACATAAGTGCAAAAATTTTTACCTGCTTACAGAATCCCAGCTGTTGCAGTGCAGTAGATGACTGATGTCACTGTGAAAAAGGCAGGGAAAGATATTGTTTCATTTTAGGTTGCTTTCAAAGTGAGCTGATAGGACAAAGCACAATATATTTCAAGCTACTGTAAGGACTTTCTGGATGCTCTGGTGCAATTCTTATCTTATCAGCCATTTGTGCAGTGATGTGTCGATTCATAAATAGTACATTTCCTTATCTGTGTGTATATTAACAGCCCAGGTGCCTCAACACTCAGATCTGTGATAAGTACAGCTGCTGCCGACTCTTCTGATTGAACTGTCTGTGAATAATTTCATTGAAATGGATGTCGGTTCTTGAACACTGGCTCTGTACAACAACAAAGAAAAAAAATGTGTGTGGTGTTGTATCCAAGTTTTAAGGGCTCACCTACATCCCCAACAAAAGAAACACACACTGAAATAATGTCATTTGCCCCCCTTTATTATTTTCTTTACTCTTTCTTTTCCATTTCGAGGATTAGCTGGGACATGCATATTGATTTGAGTGTTTTATTTGGGTATTATTTTTTTATATGTTTCTCACATGGGGTTGAAGTGGGGCAGTGGTCAGCTGTGTATGAGTGAGAAAATGTGCCATACGAGTTGGTGAGAGAAACAAGCCAAGTAAATGCAGGTGAGGTAGTTGGCTGTAAAAAGATATTTGTAGCTGTGCTTCAGGGGTACTTAGGGGCTGGGTGTCGCAAACTGTTGCATCCATGACTGTATCGCAGAAGTGGTTTATTACGTAACACATGAGCTACAGTTACTTGGTCTTTCTCTTACTTTCTGTACACTTTGTTACTGCTTTGTCATGGTAAGCTTTCTGAGTTTTTTTGTTGTTGTTAATAGTAGTGTGTTGATGGTAAAATGCTTGTTAATGGTTGTTCACTTATGTTAGTGAGTGGAGGAAAAATGCAAACATCGTGTTACTGTAAACAAACAAATAAATATGGACGGGTGAGTGAATAAGTTAATAAAATGTTGTTGTAGGTTGACGGCCAGTGAAACTATGGAGTCCATGCTGAATAAGCTAAAGAGCACCGTCACCAAGGTGACGGCTGACGTGACCAGTGCTGTGATGGGAAACCCCGTGACACGGGAGTTTGAAGTTGGCCGCCACATTGCCAGTGGGGGTCCAGGGATGAGCTGGAGGATCTATGATGGCACTAAGAAATCCACCAAACAGGCAAGAGACCAGTCACACCTGGTGATTTCATGAGTCAAATCCATAGAGTCAAAATTAACTTTCAGTATATGGTTCAGTGGGATTTTGGGTGCTAGCTTGTGATTTTGGGTGTGTAAATCTGTGACTGTCTAATGCAGTGGATTGTAGTTGTTGGTGCTTGTTTGTACAGATATGGCGTCAATATTGCCTCTGTTGGCCGTAATGGGGAGTTACGTTAGCGGTGGGGTGCAGGAATGCAGGAAGCAGCACTATTGGTCGTTGCAGTAATGTGAATGTTTAACTGTTGATAATAGTGCATCTTCTGTGCTCTCACAACCCCTTTCTCCAACCCATTCATTACTTGCATGGATAATGGATATCGTCTTTTTAAAAGAACAGACTAGTAACATTTAATACGTTAGTTTTAATGTTTTGCTAGCTAACTGTTAATCGCTGAATTGGTTACAAAAATGCTTTGCAGCGCTTGTAGAGTGTTTGTGTTTTAGTTTTGCACAGTTTCATACTGCTGCCCAGGTTTTTTGTGCGGTGTTTACTATTTTTATAAAGTGTTTGATCTTTTACACAGGAAGTAGCAGTCTTTGTATTCGATAAGAAGATAATTGATAGATATCAGAAGTTTGAAAAGGACCAGATCATCGATTCACTTAAAAAAGGTGTACAGCAGCTCACGCGCTTACGACACCCACGTCTTCTTACAGTCCAGCATCCGTTAGAGGAATCGAGGTAAAGCCACACGCACGAAGAGTTCCGTAAAGAGTTTACCTTTCTGTGATGAATATAAACCCTTAATGCTCAACCACATTAAGAAATCAACTTCTTTTAAAATAGTCTCACTTTGTGAGAGAGAGGAATATCTGATACAGAGCTCTACTGGTTACTGTGTGTAAAGCCGCAGCTGTCTTGCTACCATTATCAGCTCAATTGCACTACAGTGTAGTGCCTCAGTATTGGTTCAAAAGGCAGCCATTCTCTTGGGAGGAGTCTATGAATAATGCATGCGCAAAGGCGAGAGAGACAGAATGGGGAACAAAGATGAAATAGATTCATTGCACTTTTACCCCTTATATAAACTATATAAGTTTATATAATATATGTTTGTGGGCTTAATCTGTGCTTTCACCTGGCTTTCAGCCTGTGACTATGGTTGCTGTTGTTTACACTTAATTATTTTCCTCTCTCATTCTCTCATTCTTTCTCTCTAAGGGACTGTCTGGCATTCTGCACAGAGCCTGTGTTTGCTAGCCTGGCTAACGTGCTGGGCCAGTGGGACAGTCTGCCTAGTCCTATTCCCACAGACATCAAAGAGTACAAACTCTATGATGTGGAGACGAAGTATGGCTTACTGCAGGTGAGATGAAACTGAAAATTCTTGCTGAAATCCAGGGAGATCAAAGTGCTTTTTTTCCCCTTGAGGTTATTTTCTTAATCGGTTTAAATTTTAGAAATGGATGTTGCAACAACACTGCATTCATTTCAGCTGGTACTCAGTAAGACATAAAGCAGTTCGTCCATGGACTCTAGCAGATGGTAGAACTTGTTGCTCTCGTTTTCTGTAAGGTAAACATCTACCTTCTTCTGTCTCCCCAGATCTCTGAGGGTCTGTCCTTCCTGCATAGTGGTGTGAAGATGGTGCATGGTAACCTGTGTCCAGAGAACATCATTCTGAATAAGAGTGGAGCCTGGAAGATCATGGGCTTTGATTTCAGCATCTCCTCTAGCAATCCATCTGATGCTGAGGTAAGAAACAGTGTGCAGTGCCCCCTAGTGACTTGGAGAAGCAATTACGCTGCCGGAGAACAAATCATAAATAATTGAATGGAACAGGCTACAAAAACATGCAACTTGCATAAACCTGTGTGTGTTTTGCCTTTGTACCACAGCCCAAGTATGTATGTAAAGAGTGGGACCCCAATCTGCCCCCTCTTTGCCTGCCTAATCCGGAGTATCTGGCCCCGGAATATATCCTGTCCGTCAGCTGTGACTCCGTCTCTGACATGTACTCGCTGGGAGTGGTCACGCATGCAGTGTTTAATGAGGGGAAGCCAGTCTTCCAGGTCAACAAGCAGGACATCTTCAAGAGCTTCAGCAGGCAACTAGACCAGGTGAGAGAACATGTATCAAAGCACAGTGTGTCCCACTGTGAGCTACATCAGTTTATCTGAGTGTTGTTTCTCTAAACCATTGTAGTGGTAAGATCATCTTGAATCAGAGAGAGAGAGTGTTCAGTGTAATGCTCCCTCTTCCTTTTAAAGATGCTTTTGGGGAAATGGGAACCCTGGTCAGGTTATTTACATTATCAACTTAGCAATGTTCTTAAAACCATGTTATGAAGTGAAAAATGTTACTCAGATCAACCCTGGCCATTTAAACGATCTTTCCATAATAAAAATGGCCTTCCCATGTATATCACTGTTCTGTGGCAGTCTTGTCATATCCTTGTACTTTGGCTCACCTCTGACCAAGTTCCCTTAAGAGTTTGTTTTTCATTGTGCAATGAAACGAACGGCCCTGCAATACGCCCAATTATAAGTGCAGTATCGGAAAGGCTCTGAAATGCAAGGGTCTCAGGTGATGTCTTTGCCTGGTATGTGGAGTCGCACTTCCGACCAAACGGTGAAGCGTTTAGGATTCATCCCGGCTCTCTGCTCACGCTTTAGCTGAGTCGACTGAGCCCTTCAGTCCTGAGCCGGATCCCGGAGGAAGTACGGGAGCACGTGAAGATGCTTCTGAGCGTCACTGCCACCGTGAGGCCGGATGCCGACCAGATGACGAAGGTGAGTGTGCGATTAAAAAAAAAAAAAAAAAAACAATTTGCCCTCGGTCACGCCCACTGCAGTTTGGCTGCCAAAGTCGGAAGGTGGAAGGATGACTGTGCAGGGTGTATCTCATACACCGAGCCGGCGGCCGGCCCGACTCAGCACGGGACGGGCTTGGTAATGGTCGTCGGTGGAATTGGCCATATTATTACATGAGGGATAATGTAGAAACAGCTGGTCATTATGACTAAATAAACCTCTGACAGAGTGATCTTTGTATTGCCCTGCAGGGGGTTATTTTTCCGTAATGACTGGCTGGATGTACATTATCTCGTTTATTACATGGGTAATTAGTAATGTGACAAAAAGAGATGGTTTATTTTATCGGTCATCAGCAATGCACAGTTAACAATGGCTAATCCCTGGCTACCTATAGACATGTCTGTTGTTCAGAAATAATTCAGGATGCATCGCTGATTAGAATCAAGTGTTATGCAGAGCCCTGTGATAAAGCTGGAACACTGCAGTTCTGCAGCTATCCAGGACTGGACTGAAGTCACACACACCTGTGTGTATTTAATTAATTCAGGAACAGAAGTGTTGCATTTCATCTCTACTGGCTAGGTTTCAGAGGTGTGTGTGTGTGCTCTTCAGATCCCTTTCTTTGACGATGTGGGAGCAGTGACTCTGCAGTACTTCGATTCACTCTTCCAGAGAGACAACTTGCAAAAGTCACAGTTCTACAAAGGTCTTCCTAAAGTCTTGCCCAAGCTGCCCAAGGCAAGAAAGAGTAACTGTGTCACAGTGCACATATTATGCTAATATTCCTTGAACATTTAAGTCTTTTTTCTCTCTTTCTCTTTTCTCTTTCTCTTTTGAAATAATTTTAACTTAATTTTTTGATATCCATAGTCACTGCAAACCCAGTACTTCATATTTTTCTCTGACTCCTTCACGGATTATAACAATAACTGAACGTCACCGTCTTCTCCACGTTCTTCGCTTAGGCACTTAGATCTTGCTGTCACGTGTAGATGTTGCCCGTTGCGTGTCCCCACCTCCCTTTGCACCACGCCCCTCTGATCAATGCCCCATGTGCTCTCCAGAGAGTGGTGGTGCACCGGGTCTTGCCCGCTCTCACCTCGGAGTTTGTGAACCCGGACATGGTGCCGTTCGTGCTGCCCAACGTGCTGCTCATAGCCGAGGAGTGCACCAAGGAGGAATACCTACGGCTCATCCTGCCGGACCTCACGCCGGTCTTCAAACAGCAGGAGCCCATTCAGGTACCTGCAGTAGCAGAGAATGTGCAAACCGAAGACACACACAGTCATTTTGTCCTGTTTTTCCTCCCTGTGGACTACAGAAAATTTGTCAGGCCTTTGTTTTATGATGGGATTCATAGTGATGTTAGATTCATTTTTTGTTGTTGGTGGTTTATACCTGTAAAACAAGGTGTGTATACAGTGTGTAAACACAAACCCAAAAACGCACAGATGGTGAGTCGCTCCCATTGAATTCATTTAATGGGGCCATGATTTTTGAAACTGATGATGACTGGTGTGTTCTTTATGTACACTGGCGCACACACAGTGTCACCTCTCATTCAAACTTGCCTGTCTGTTCATTAATGTCTGGCATAAATGGACAACACTCTCTTTTTTCATGCTCTCAGGCCAGCAACATGGTGAGTTTCTATTAGAAACCTGTCATTGGCTCTCGTGTGTTAGTTCCCATATCTGTGCTGCGATTAATTCAGTGCTTTGTCGAATAGTTTAGACATATTTAGCTAAGTGAGTTGTGCTGTCACGATTTTCCCGTCAATTCAATAGAAATCCATTCTAACCTACTTGTATAATTCTCACATATCGTCTAGTGCACGGTTCGTAAAAATTGTGTTGTTTCAGTTTTTTTTTATTTTATTTTTTTAAATTCTTTTTAAAGTAATGCCCTGTCATTCCCCCATTTCATGTTGTCTACTCTTCCAATTAGATTCAACTGATATTCTTACAAAAGATGGACCTGCTTCTGACCAAAACGCCTCCTGAGGACATCAAGAACAGTGTCCTCCCCATGGTGTACCGAGCAGTAGAGGCTCCCTCCATTCAGATCCAGGTAGTCACACAGTAACCCATGTGAAACGAGCAATGTGTGTTAAAGTGACTCACGCAGCCATACCTGCTCCTCGTAAACGGAGCCCCTTTTAACTCGCCGGCTTGCTTCATGCTCGAGTGTTTTTGCTTTTTCCTCACGCAGGAGCTGTGCCTGAATATCATCCCCTCCTTTGCTAATCTGATCGACTATCCCTCCATGAAGAACGCACTTATCCCTCGTATCAAATCGGCCTGTTTACAGACCTCTTCACTAGCTGTGAGTCTCGCCTGCTCTCCGCCGACTCTCACTCTCACTCCAAACGCTACATCCTATATCAGAAATGTAAACGTAGGAACATTAATACGTGTCTTTTCATCACGTTTGTGTTGGTTATGACTGCCTTACTGTGTTTTCTCAGAGAGGTTTGTGTACCTATTTGTGGATGTCTAATTGTAGGTGAGAGTGAACTCTTTGGTGTGTCTGGGGAAGATTCTGGAGTATCTGGATAAGTGGTTTGTCATTGATGAAATCCTACCATTCCTACAGCAGATACCTTCCCGGGAGCCAGCTGTACTCATGGGCATTCTGGGTAATGTTATAACACAACAGTGGTAATATCAGTTAAAGACAGCGACGATCTTTTATTTATTCTGCTGCAGTTATTACCACTCACAATGACCAGGGTTACACCTGTCTTTCGGTGTGAACAGGCGTATCTGATCACGCTATGACATATTAACTCTCAGGTGTGTATGCTGTCTTGGCTGCAGCAAGAACTACTTTGAAAATCCACACAATTAAGCGGTTTGGCTTGCTTTGCTATTGAATCGCAGGTGTGAGCATAAACATAACCACAGTCTGGATATTGCAAGCAAAATCATGCATTTATAATGCACACACCGAAGTGTTTTACAATTTATTTTCTGATTTTAGTACCAAACAATACAACTGGTGTGTCAGGCACACAGCCTGTTAAAAAAAAAAGAGCAAAAATTGAACTAAAGAAAAGTTTCTACTTTTTATCTTAATTATAACACTATGTTTGAAACTCCAATCTCAGATGTGACCACAGTGATCAGGCAGTTTGTAACTCCTGGCCGTTTGTGAACCCATAACTGGCTATTGTACGTACGGTGACTTTATTAAATGGCTGTTAGATTTGTTTGTCTTTGCACTCGTGAGTTGTGAGTGGAATTCGGGTTAGACTGTGGGTGTTTTCTTCCAGGCATCTACAAATGCACCTTTACCCATAAGAAACTAGGCATTCCAAAAGAGCACCTTGCAGGGAAGAGTTTGCCTCATCTGGTTACTCTTAGCATTGACAACAACCTGAACCTGAACCAGGTGAATACACTCACAACACATGCAAAAGCCAGTTGAGTTTATGGAAAAGTAAATGTGGGGCATTGTACAGCACATTAGTATTTTTAGTACATTTAGTCAGCATTTCGCCCTCCTCTCCCCACCGGTATGGTTTCAGACTCTTTGACACATTCCTCTGCTGATTGTGTGTTTTAGTTTAACTCTTTCATGGCCGTGATCAGAGATATGCTGAGTCGAATGGAGGCAGAGCACAAGACCAAACTGGAGCAGCTCCACAGCATGCAGGAACAGCAGAGGTACCTACACTCTTACACTCTCTCTCTCTTTCTCCCTCCCTCCCTCCCCCTTTCTCTTTCCTTATGTCTTTCCTTCCTTTTATCCATCACTATCTGTTGCCCTCATAAATGCAGCATCCTGGCCTACTATAAAACATTCAGCACCTGGGAGCTTACATACTGTAGTCTAACCGGATTGATTTACCTTTTTCTTTTTTTGCTGTCAGAAAGTTCTCTCAAATGGCTTGGCTTGTTCAGATAGAACGTTCTCTTTCCGCTTTTAACTGTTATCAGTGTATTTGCTTTTACATTTGCTACAGAAGAAGCAGGTTACAGCACACAGTGGCCTTCATACTAACCTTTCAGTAACATCTTGGCTATCTAACCATCTTAGACTGGTTAACTAATTGCATTCCAGCGTTGTGCTTAAGTATTGTTTCATATGATGTAAATATTGTGTTTATTCAAATGAAGGAACACCTATGTTTACAGATTATAGGTATGACATAAGTAGACAGTTTAGAAAAATAGTCTCAGGAGTGAACAGAAAAACAAGCCCCCAATTCCAACTCTTTCGATCAAAGACTGACATGGTGGAAAGTGTCCTGTCAAGCATCTCAAGGCTAGTAGACTACCTGGAGCCATTGCCATAGCAACGTCTTTTTTGGAGAAGCATTGTGAGCATTTTTCTTAGAGGGTCTTCTCAAGCAAGGCGCACAAAGGGGACTAAATGCATGGGTCTAGCCTCATTATTCTACAAGAGCTTCAGAAGCATAATGCAGGTCCTGCTTGCTGTCTGCAGTGCTGACTTGGCACTTTATCTCTGGCTACTAATCTGCTCTTCTTTTAAGCATCACAGAAACCTGTTGCTATCGTTGTGGCTATTATTCCATGACCAAATAGAACAAAAAATAATCTGAAAATTCCCCCCCCCCCAAACTAATATTTTGAGCAAGAAAGATGTGCAGGAATGTCTGTAACTCTTGCTTATTGTCACTCTGATCAGTGTGAATGTTTCTTACGTTAAAACCAAGATATTTACGTTACCAGTGCTAGTTATTGGGCTCCACATATACATTACCTCTCACACAAGACCAAGGATATACCTCTGTGCTTGGCAGCATTCTGCCATGTGAGCTGGAGCTGGAACCTGTAATATGAGCCCTCTTTGGCATCTGTGGGCACAGACTTAGAATTCCGCAATCCTCTTCGTATTATTAGTCATGGCATGGACTTGTTTATTAAACTGCTATTGGAAAAGGTCTTTACTTGCATATAAATAACGGGCTTTTGCGAGAGTGCGTCAAGTATCTGGGGCCGCCCTTGTGTTTTCTGTATTTATTCAAATTGTAACAAATGCCGTGTATCCTAGGAGTCTGAACCTCAACAATCAAATGAACCCCTCAGAAGAGACTAAGACCAACACCAATCCACCCGGCCAAGTTCGAGACGTGAGTTCTGTTCTGGCTTTGCTTTGGTATTTATGGTATTTTGGTTTTGGTATTTATGTCTCGGGGAACGTGTTGTACGTAGCATAGCACATGCAGCAATATTTAACTAGGGGAGTGAGGGGTGGGGGCAAGGTTGAAATAGAACGAAGCACTGCTCAATTTAGTCTGTTTCAGAGAGTTGAATTTGAAGACGTATACGTGAGAATTGTATGGGTGTGGTCGTGATATTCTAATGAGCTAATTTGAGTGCCAACCCCTGCAAGGAGAAGAATGGTTCAAGCATGACGTTTCTGATTGTGCTTTTGAGAAAGATCACAATAGGTTTCTCTCGGGAGGTTAGCTTTTCCTTACAGCATAAGCTTTCATTCGCTATTACTTTAGCATGCTAGGCTGCTCAGTATGGGGAGAGGCATCAGCCTTTTAATTGCACAGGGCAAAGCTTTGTAAAAGTATATGTTCACACCAGAAAGAAGCTCTGTACTGAATCTTTGTCTTGGGAAATTCATACACGATGAATAGAAAAACAAGCCCCCAATACCACAACTCTTTCGATCAAAGGCTGACATGGTGAGATGTGTCCTGTCAAGCTTCTCTCAGACTAGCTGGAGCCATTGCTATAGCAACGCCTTTGACCCAGTCTTTTTGCCCTGGGCAGTAAACTTCTCATTTGGTGTTAGCAGTGGTGTGTTTGTGTTAAAAAGCAGCCATGGATTTAGCTTCCCTGGGGATTCTGGTATATGACTAAACTCCAAACTGTTCATATGTCTCGCACGCGATCTGTGGCGGCGTTTCAGATTGACGACATCTTTGGCGGCAGCTCAGCAAGCGCAGGTGTGAATGGTAAAGACAACGGCTCCTCTTCCTCTTCCATCGCCTCTCAGCCCTCTAGAGTGAGTCCCTCTTTCCCACATCACAGCGCCAGCAAGGAAACACACATTGATTATGGGTACTTGCAGCACGGACTTTACCACAGTCCATCAGGAGAAACGTTTTTGTGACATCTTCTCAAGTGGGTTTGCTTCACCCAGTGTGAATCCATGTGGGACTATCCATGTTTCCAGTTTCCTTTTACTCATATATAGCGTATATGCTTAATTTCAGCCTTAGGGTTGTTTTGATATTTCTTAATTAATTGTGTGTGTGTGTGTGTGTGTGTGTGTGTGTGTGTGTGTGTGTGTGTGTGTGTTTGTGTTTGTGTGTGTGTTTGTGTGTGTGTTTGTGTGGGCGGGCGTGTGTGTGTAGGTTTCTCTGACTCTGGAGGAGAAGCAGCGTTTGGCTAAGGAGCAGGAACAGGCTGCCAAACTAAGGAACCAGCAGCCTCTGGCACCACAGAGTGTCAAACCTGCTACAACCACTACACAGGTGTCTATTACACACACACATGCTTGCACAACACGTATTTTGTGCTTGCATAAATTATAATCTTTTTTTGTGTTTGTTTGTTTTTTTTAAATGAAGTGTTGCTGGGAAAATGTTCATAATCTAGAAAGACATAGAAAGTCATGTCTAGACACACTGTATTTTTCTTTCCCAGGCAAAAGACCTGACCAGCAGTCTGTTGAACAACATGACCTCACTGAACAACCTCTCTCTGAACTCTGGTCCTCGGACAGCACCCGTGCAGACTGGCACGCTCTCTTCTGGCTTCTCCACTGGTTCCTCTATGGGTGGCATGGGCTCTATGGCCCCCATGAGCAATGGCTTCAGCTCCCCTATGGGCTTCAACAGTGGGGCCATGGCAATGGGCGTGGGCATGCGGCCTGCCAGCCCTGGCCTGTATGGGGGATTGGCAACCACCACCAGCACACCGAACTTCAACGCCCTCACGCAGAACCAGAACCAGCCCAGCAAGCCTCCTGACATGTCTGCCCTGGACTCCCTATTCAGCGCTAGCAAGCCCAAAGTCAGTCTAAACCAAATGGCTTCCAAGCCGGCCACCCCTTCGCCCTCCCCCTGGCTCAGCCAGTTTGGTACAGGCCAGCCCTCCCAGACTGCAGGCATGCAGGCAGTGCCAGTGGGGATGACTGGGGTGCAGGGTGGATTTGGAATGCAAGCTAACCCATTTTTTAACCCCCAGAACTTCTCACAGCCTACAGCAGCCACCACTATGAACACAGGAGTGCTGAAACAGAGCACGTCAGTCAATAACGATCTGAAAGACCTCTTTGGTTAAAAGTTTGACCCACTTTTTTTTTTTCTTCTTTTAATGTACCTGGTGACAGGAAGCTGTAAATGAAAAAGACATACATAGTGTCAGTGATACCAGAAATCTGGGGGTAAAGGCGAGTCCACCTTTAAGGGATTGTTGCTTCATTTTGCATTCAGTTTGGTTTATTTTGAGTTTTGAGTGTATTTATTTTGGTGGACCTTTTTGTTGAACAACAGTCAATCAGAAGATGGCCACCAGCCTTAATTAGGCAGGCTACAAGTCCCACTTGTCTGGAATACCTGCTTGAATACTGCACACTGGACAAAAATGTGTTACTTTGGTTTGTTCACTTAAGTACTAGGTGTGGAACATTTTTTTTAAAAGAAAAGAAAAAGAAAAAACATCTTCCAGCAGGATGAAATGAATGTGTGTAGATTCCATAGTGTAATCAGTTCTGTGCTGTGATTATTTTCAGTCGTTCATCTCTTAAATTTGATGTGTCCTGTGTCTTTTCTACTCTATACTAAATCTTACGGCACTTCTGGGGTCTGGGGACTCGACAGGTTAAAAACCTGTTAAGTCGGACACAAATATGGAAACAAATGTCTTTCATGCGGCACTTTATAAAAACTTTTTTTTTTGCAATTTGCATTTCATCAGACCTTTACAGTTTCTATATATTCGTTTGAGCAATTGAGTTGAATTTCGTGTAAAGTTGAGATGCTTTTACACTAATTGAGTAAATGTGGTCTTGGTGAAGGAGTGAGAGTGTCTGAGTGACTGTGTGTGTGTGTGTGTGTGTGCGCGCGCGCGTGTGTAGGGGGTGGGTGTAATTGTGTTTGAGTGAGAGATTTATCTATATGTCAATGTGAAAGAATCCGTTTATGGTTCTTGCCATTTTTTGGTGTATATTGGAGTTGATGTGTAATGCCCAATGGCGTGTAATCTGTTGCAGTCTGTGTACTGGATATTTTGCCCTGAAGGTGCACAAAATGTCATGGCGCTGACTGCTTTTCACTGAAATATAGGGAAGCATTTAGATATAGTTGGAGGAAAACCTTGTAACGGAAAGTGCTTGGAGGTTGTAGGTTGGTATGTTGATGATAATGAATCTTGACATCATGATCTTTTCTCAATCATGTGGTAAAATGGGCGTGAATTGGGATTGCAGTATTGAGAACCTTTTTTTTTTTTTTGGCCTTTAGGAGCTTCCTTAGGAAGGTGGTGTATATGTGCATTTGTTTGTATCTGTGTTTGTCCAGATGGTGTCTTCTTTTGAAATAACTTCTGTTCTGTTGTTGCATTGCACATCACTGTTCCTACCTGTCTTGGAGCCTGTATGACAGTAATACTGGGACAGATTTGGCAGTGGGTTTAAACAGTTAAAAATACACACAGACCAATTTAACCATTTATTCCTCTTAATGACCAAATAGATAGCTGCAAAATGGTGAGCCACTCTTCTAGAACTGTGTATAATATTTACATATCATATGAATGAAGTGTATAGTATAATGAGATTTATTTGATATCATTTAGAATTTTTTAATATATTATCTCATGATTAGTTTCGCAAAAGAGACCTCTGAGTGCATAAAGGGGGGGGGGGGGTGCTGATGAAGAGAGGTGTGCAATATTGGGTTATTTGAAGGGTTTTGTAAAATTGGCTTGCTGTGAACGAGTGATTTAGCACATATAATTTTCATATATCGAAAGCATCGGGACCCTGGTTTCAGTAAATTAATAATAGATTGGATTGTCTTAAAAGGAAAAAAAAAGGAAAAAAAAAAGAAAAAGCAGTTCTATTAATTTGAGAGGTAAGGTCTAATGTACGATGTAACCCATGACCTGTAGTGGAAGCTTACAAGATATTTGTTATTCAAAAATGAATTTGATTTGTAAATCAAAATGGTTTCCTTACAGAAAACTAGACTCTCATATGACCTGGTTCCAATTGCCAACACTAATAATTTGACATCTAAATGAAAAAGGTAATAAATGCATATTCTTTTATTAGAACCTTTATATTCTACCAGTGTAATATGTGTACAATGTGGCATCTTTGTGAACTTTGTATTGTGTTACGAGATTGTGTTGTCTGAAGTTGAGAGTTTGAAAATCTGTAAATATCAAAATACAGATGCTGACTTTCTCTTTAAAGTCTTTTGGTCACTTTGTCAAACAGATTCTGTATAAATACAACTGCAGTATATATTTTTAGAAATATTTGATGAATAGCCTGAAAGTTTAAATAAAGTTCTTTAAATGTTGAAATCGTTAAAGAAGTTACTGTTTTTTGCTACGTTTAAACTTACTGATTCATGCTATTCTCTGAAAAAGGCATAGTATATTACAAAAAAATGAATCGCCCAGTTTCTGACAAATTTGTAATTTTTGCAAGCTTTGATTGTATCTGGAAAAAAAGCATAGCATAGGATGCTGTAGAATGTTATGTATGGAGACTGATGCAGGGGGGGGGAGGCACCCCATGAAAACCTTTTGTCTATTGAGGGGTGGAGGTAATATAAAACAAAACTGAATAAATGTTTTAAAAAGAATTTGTAAAATGTAATTAGAAATGCAGATTTCTTGATTTCAAACGAAACCATGGATGAAGAGGAGTTTGGAGGAGGCTGTCTTATTTAAACCTCAGACATTAGTTTGGTTTGCTCTTGAAGTGAGTGGTGTCACCATGGTGTGATCCAAAGAGCTTTCTCAGGTCTTCAGAAAGGTTGTAGATGTGTATGAGTCTGGGTAGGGATTTAAAAAGATCTCAAAACAATTAGAAATCGGCCATTCCACTGTCTGGAAGAAAGGTTACAAGTGAAGAACATTTAAAACAACTGTCAAAATGGCTGGGTCAGACCGCTCTAGCAAGTTCAACCCAAGAGCAGGGCCTGGCATGCTCTCCATCATAGAATCCACTATGAATTATTCAGTACATCAGAGGGTGCTTGAGGAAAATGTGAAACCATCTTTCCAAAAACTGAGGGTGAAGCAGGGATGGACCATGCAACATAACAAGAATCCAAAACATTCCAGCAAATCCACCAAGGAATGGCTCAAAAGAAAGAAAGAACAGAAAGTTCTATAATGGCCAAATCAAAGCCCTGATCTTAATCCTATTGAGATGCTTTGGGGTGATTTGAAACAGGCTGTGAATGCAAGAAACCCCTCAAACACTACACAGCTGAAAGAATTATGCATGTGAGTGGTAGGTTATAAGAAACATCTAACTGAAGTTATTTCAGCCAAATGGGGAAATGCCAGCTATTAGGGCATGGGGTGTCTTAATCTGTCCTTCAGTAAGAATTGGTGTAAAAAACAGTAAAATTGTCATTGTTTTTGCAAAGGTGATGCAATTATGTCACCTTCATGTTATTGTTTTAAAGATCAAATATGTCCATATTTCTCAATCAAAAACTAAATATTTAATGTGGTATCCCAATTGTTTCATATGACTGTTAACACAAGATTTTATACTGAGCAGCTTATGGTTAACCTGCTTGTTGCTCATCTGCACAAGTATTTATCCCAGTCACGACTGACAGAGCATTTCCTAAAATATGTTGCAAAGATTAATGAACAAGGCTTTTATGAGTCTGGTGTGTTTGCAGGGTTTCAACTGAAAATGTGCAATGGGGGTTTTATTCTGGTGATTCATCTGAATGGTGATTACATAAAGGATTTTTGGTGTCCTGCGTTGCTTCAACTAACTATTTGAGCAATGAGTGTATTGGAAGAAGTTCCCCTGAACAAGAAGATTGAAATGGTTTCTTATGGATGCATCACTCTTGATGAGATCCTGATGACTGTACACTTAAATTGCACTCAATTATTGACACTGTGCACTATCTGTGAACTTGGTATGTGTCTTATTATAAAAGGGCTGTGGTTAAAAACACAACATAGAACCACAGGATACTTTACATCTTTGAAAGTAGGTCAGGTTAAATCTGACAAAGGAAAGATATCACCAAATCTAATAGATAAAACATACAACAACCGTTTCACTCTAAACAGTCTGATTAACAATCTGCTATGATTAATTCTAATTTGAGAGAGAATTTTCTTTATAGGATGCACAAACAATATTCAATTAAATTCAATACAAATTCACTCTCAGAGCTGAAAAATGCACGGCATTATACATGTGTGGCATGAAGCAACAAACAGCTGCTTTACTTTCTGTTTCAGTTTGTTCCATAGCTTCTTCTTCAGGGCTTCTAAAATCATTCAGAAAATTCCCTAACTAATGATTTTCACTTTTGATTTTAGGAAGTCTGTTGGCATGAAAGTAAACGTGGCTTCTTTAACAAAGACCTACCAGTGTTCATGGAAAAGTCATGGGTGGTATTTTTAAAATACATTTCCCCCCCCTCAACCCTGCATATAAGTTTATATTTCCTCAAATGTCCTGTCTTATCTATGGATTATCTATGGTTTTTACATTGAAATACACATTAATACTACTACTACTACTACTACTACTACTACTACTACTAATAATAATAATAATAAAAAACAAAAAACAGTTTTTACTTTGGATTCCTTATTAATGTGCAAATATAACATATGTAAGTGTACCATAAAAATGGCCACTGGCATATCGGCAGTAAATTCTCAATTGAGCACATGACAGAAGAAAGGAATAAAAACCCAACGCTGTGTAAAGCTGACAAAATCAGGAGAGTGGGATGTTGAGACCTCGATGTATTTAGTTAGTTCTTAAAATGTTGTCCTCAATTTCTTGAAACAGTGTTATTGTTCTTGAACCAATCTTCAAGCACAGGCAAAATGGCGGTGATCTTAGCTAATGGCAAATAATAAACAGAAATAAGACATCCTGTCTTTAACCAGGAAAACTGGGAAGAGTTAATTAAAGTGCTGACAAGGCTAGACTGACTGACAGTAAGTGCTAACAGAGGCAGTAAACAGTCAAGCAAAAGGCAGTCATTGGGTAAAGGCTTTTGGAGTGGCCTAAAGTAACAGATAAGATAGGGGTTTATGGGACACATCATTGTGGCAGGCGACGGATTGGCCTCTGTGTTTGAGTGGACGTGTTCATCTGGATCATCGCTGCAACAACAAACAACAACAACAAACTTTGCATTCAACAATCTTGTTTCATCCAAAAGGCTGTATCTACGGAGCAGTATGTCTGTGTTCATTTCCATGTTCTGCTGTAGGTACCTGAGAAGTCAAGTTGGTAGTTGAATCTCCCTGTTGAGAAGCTCATGATCCCTGTGCTGTCCTGCTGGTACTGTGTCTCAATGTCCTGACTGGAGACTGTACAACGACCCCTTGTACTGCCCTACACACACAGAAGACTAACAAACTTCTAGTTGCAGTTTAGTAACTTTATTTACAACATAGCTAACCTTTTGATAGGTAACTAGTTCATTTTGTGCAGTATTACACAGAGCTGCAGTTAGCTTGTTTGAACAGACAGTAACTACAAAGTTTTTGGGAGGTTGTCTTAATATTTCTGATATATTTGGAATTATTTTGCCAGTGCAAATTAATTATTTGTTCCTTCCTTTGTTCTTCAATTTCTTCATTCTTTCATCTGGGCCTTGATCTATGATAAGCATTGCATCTCATCTAATGTTATTTGCTGTTTGCATGCTTTCAAAAACTGCCAAGAAAAGAAGTGTCTCTTACTTTAACATAGTCTTTCCAGTATCCATGCTCATCTTTGTACTGCCACTGAATTTGAGCACTGGGAAGATCAAAAAACATAGTCACTGTTGACCAAAAAAAAATGATGATCTAACAATTCACAGAGCATGTGTAAATCTTGGTGGGGGACTTAATTATTTATAACATCAATCAGATTACCGCAAGTGTTTTAAGAAGATTTCTCAACACATAATGTTAATTGCACAGGTTACAGTATTGTCTTATAGCACTGGTGGATCCATACCTGCTGTTGTACTGATCTCCTGAAGTTAATCGTCTGACATATCTCTTTGTTCCAAAACTGTTGTTGATCTGATACATTCCTGAGGGAATATGTATCATTTTAATACGTATCAGTTTAACGGAATTGTTGAAATGAGGCTATTGGTGCGTGTTTCTGAAACTCACCACTGAAATCAAGAGTGTAACCGTATCGCCCAACTGTAAAAGCAAGATGGCCATTCGAGTTGAGCTGATATTGGATCTCGATGTCAGCACTGTCCACAGAAGAGCCCTATGGATGCACATTGTCAACTCTGAAACTTGCCATAGCTATCACTGAACCTAGGTCATTCTCCACTATAGTCTGAAACTTGAGGTGGTGAGTGGTTACTATGTATTGCTAGCTGGGCCTGTGCATTCACTCACTGGTTTCTGATACTCCGTCCAGATGCCTTCATCACCCATAAATTCCCAAGTGACTACCGAGGATGAATTTATGGAGGGAGTGAACAATGGAGATGGTGTATCTGTAAATGAACTGCACAAAAAAATTCTTTACTATTTGGAACTATTCTTCTGCATTTTTAAAAAAAATTCTATTTTTTTACCATATGGCATTGAAAAAAACATTTTCATTGTTCAGCTATTTTTATAGTAGCAGTTAATTTATGTTGGGGTCAGTTTGTAACTAGGGTACCTGTCATTCACACTTTTTACAGAGTTAAATTTTGGTCGTCTCCTCACTTTCCTCCTGATATGAGTGGACAGTCGGGTTTGGGTCATGGCTTTAAAACAGATGGGAAAAAAACAGAAATCAGCATTTCATTTTTATAGATATTTAATTAACAGATATAATGTAATAATACATTTTGTACATATTTTTTAACATTACCAGTGAAGTCCATTATGTAGGCAGCGCTTCCTACTGTAAACTGGAAGGAACCTATGGGGTTAGAATTATACCACTGCTCCAGGATTTGGCTATTTACTGAAGATGTACCCTGTGGGAGAGACAACCAAATCTGTTACTTGCAGGAGATAATTTCATGACAGATTTAGTCTAGCCTTGATTTAATTAGTCAACACAAATGGTGTTCTCAACTTCTCAGTGGTAAGTGAACTTCTCATGATGAACTATTATGGAAAAATATCACTGATGTC
>JAOYMR010000003.1:9626285-9643826 GCA_025802075.1 Tenebrosternarchus preto
ATCAGAGCCAGGAAGATCGCGAAGGACCCCAGTCACCCCAACAATGGACTCTTCTCTCTGCTACGCTCTGGGAAACGCTTTCGCACCCTGAAGGCAAAAACAGAGAGGATGAGGAGGAGCTTCTTCCCGCAAGCTGTCCGACACCACTCCACTCACAAACAACTGAACTGCATCCTTGACCACTCACACACAACCAAACTGCATTTTGCACACCACCACATTCTCACTCACATGACAAACTTGTTTTTTTGCACTATACCCATCCATGCTGCTACTTACATATTATATTATATATAGTATTTCATTGTTTTGTAAATTTTTAACTTATGCATAGCTTATATTCTATATTCTGTGGACTCAAAATGCATTTCACTGCAGGTTATACTATGTGTGACTGTATGTGACAAATAAAACTTTGAACACAGGACTCACTTGCATTGTGCAAGTGCAGTATGTGGTGGGATGTGGTATTCAGTGTGGTCACCGATGTTCTATGAGAACAGATCATATAGAAAACAACTCGCAACAAAAAATTAATTTCAATAAAAGCTTAAAACTTTTTTTATTTTCTAAACAGGATGGACATTTCTTCATTTACTTATGTATACATGTAGGTATGTATCTGACCATGTATGCATGTATGTGAACATGTATGTATGTATCTGAACATGGCCCGTGTAACCAAAAAGTAAAATGGCATCTAAATCCTAGACTTCTAATTGGCGTTTAGTTTTTATCAGATTTATAGAAATCTACTGATTCAAGTCATGTCCGTGTTCAGCTCAATTCTTCAAACATTTCTGTCGTGGTGCTTGGTGTAGCATCTGATGTCAAACTATTCTCGGTTCTCTCTTTTCATCTGAGCCCAGTTCAGTTTCATTGCTACTGAGATATTATCTCCCCTACATCTACCCTACCTTGAAAATAATCACATCATCTTCTTTCAAAATGCAGATGTTTTCTCTCTAACATTACATATATTTTTGTTATACGTTTTGCTTTTAAAAATACTATTGAGGTTAACCTTGACCAACTTGACTAACCTTGACCAAATGTAGCTGCCGAAGAAACAGTTTAAAGTGTGTTTTATCAATATATACTGTTGTAGATTAATATTTTATTGAAAGTGTGCATGACAGAGGCATTTACTGTAGGATAATGCTTGTGCCATCCTTGTACAAAAGAGAACATGGTCACTGTAAAATTTAGAGGTATATAATACTACATAATTTGGTCTTTGATTGAATTCATTGCTAGTAGAGTGCATGAAACCATAGCTTTTTACAGGAACAGGAGTGCATATAATCTTGTTGTCATGCCAACAAAAATGATCCTTCTGGCTTTTACATGGTTCCTTTGATAGTTTGGTTTTCTTCACAGCATGTCCATTATAGAAAAATGCTGAAACGTTTATTTCTTGTAAATAGTATTTCTCCTTTTCCCCATACAAAACAGTATCTTGACACTTATGAAAATAATAAAAAGCCTAATAGCCCATGTTTAACTTGTTAACCAGTAGATGGCAGTACAGAGTACACAATGCTAATAGTAATTTTAAAGAAGTGCTAAATTAAGTAGGCTGTTGAATATTAGAATGTGCAGTAGTGTGATGGTGGTAAAGTGCTCTCTAATTTAAAATCCATCCAACAACAATGCTGCGCTGAAAAAACACACTTTTAAAATCTATAAAAGTCCCTCTTTATCAGTTTTTCCCATCCTGGTCCACAGTGACTACCAGATGGGTGACATCTGAACCGTCAAGAGCCCTGTGTCTTTGTTCCAGGAAATGGTGCTTCACGTGGACGGTGCCCCTGGACCCGCGCCTTCATCATAAAGACTCTTCATCACTTTCTTCTGCCTCTCCAAGCTGTTTCACCTTCCGATCGATACACATGCACTTTCCAATGACCACCTTAACCAGGATGGTCCCTGGAGACTCTTCATGAAAGACACACTGTCAGCCAGAAGCCTGTAAGCTTTCAATGAAGCTTTGTCTCAGTGTTTCACAAACGCCCTCTCTAACGGCACGCACAGATACAGGGAGACTGATGACAACACAACAGATTTGATTGACGAGTGCCTCTCCTGCTGTAAACCAGGAGTGTCACGCTTTACTGTTCCAAATGGCAGCAGAACTACCAGTAAATCAATAGCCTTGTACTCTTTTTTATTTAATTTTTTTACATTACAGTACAATCTTGTATTACTCAGAGTCAGCTGTTGTGTATTTCTGGAGCCAGGAAGGTGCTGTTTTGGTGTAGCAGAATATAGCAGCTCACAACACACGCACTGCAGCTGTGGAAATATGATGACCAGAATCCTATGAAAGAGGGGGAGAGAGAGAGAAAGGAAGAGAGAGAGAGAGAGAGAGAGAGAGAGAGAGAGAGAGAGAGAGAGAAGCCCGATCCGATACCCATGATTCCAGATGAGTTATGCTTGCCATTAGTCATAGATCTTAGTACTAGCTAGTAGTCCCCCTAGTTGTTAGTGGAACTAGCAGCATCTCAGAGCTATCATGCTATGTGGAGGTTCAAATGTTTTGACTACAGATTTTAAGTGATGAATATGTTTGGCCTGAATCATTATAAAGAAACAGCCAGTAGTGCTTCCAACCTCTCCTTTCAGGCATTGATTCAGATCAGACCCCCAAAGATTGAATTGGATGATTTACCTTTGTGCTGGAACACGCTGACATCCCAGCCCAGCCTCCCATTTGCTGATGCATTGCAGAGGATTGATTTCAGCAGGCACTGCCCTCAGAAGGTCGCAACTCAGTTCTTTTATGCTCTCCACTGCCCTTGAGGTGAGCCAACATCCCCCCCTCAAAAAAAAAAAAAAAAAAAAGCTTTTTGGCCCACGTCCAAATCAGCCAGAGTCTTATTGGCTGAGGGCATCACGACAAGGGGGCCGTGACTGGTCAAATTTTTGACCATTTTTTTCTGTCCTGGTAGAAAATGAAAAACCGAAAGAGAGGGAGGGGGAGGAGAAACAGACAGACAGAGACAGATAGTGAAAGTAGGCTGTATGGAGGGAGAGGGAAAATTAGACTGGGGGAGTGAGAGGGAGAATTAGAGAAGGGGGGAGAGAGAGAGAGAGTACATTCAGTATAAAAGTAGACTGCTTCCACAGGTTAGATAAAGTCTGAAAGGAGAATGGAGCATGTAGATGGATGATGAGGAACAACTGCTGTAGTGTGGCTCCGACACACATGAACGAACACACACAGGATTTCCCCAATCAAGTATAATGGTTAGCGGTTCCTGACCAAATGAGCTCTGTGGCTTTTGAGTACCAAGTTTCCTCAAGGAAGCACAAGATGGACAGAAATGAAGGAAGGAAAAAAGGCTGTTCAGAAGTATTGGAACCAGAGAGAGAGAGAGAGAGAGAGAGAGAGAGAGAGAGAGAGAGAGCTGGCATCTGGTTCATTTCAATTAATGGTAATGCATCTGTTGCTTTTAATATTGGTAGATGTAAATGTGGTGTAGTGTGCACACACCCACACACACTTTTGCAGATTCCCACTGGTTGCCTTTGTAGACACTCCAGTCCCCTTTGCAGACTGATATCTTCTGGGGTTCCTCACTCTGCTCCTGCTTCCATTCTACCCTGTATCTGGCTCAGGCTCCCATTCCTAACCTCTGCAAGTCCTCAGATTTGGTTCTCATTATTGCCCAGTTCTAGACTCCTAACCAGGTTCTAGATTCCATCCCTTTCAAACCCAGCTCTTATTCTTTCCCTGACTGATTCTGAGTCTCAGCTCCTGTTTCTTCTCTAGTTCCAGGTCCAGCTCCGGTTACAGTTCTGGCTCTTGATACTTCTCCAGTTTTGGTCCTGGCTTCTTCTCCAGCTTGTGTTCCTGTCTGGGATCCTGTTATTGTCCCTGTTCAGCACTTGCTTCTCTTCCTGTATTATCTGCACTTCCTGATCCTGTTTCAGCTCCCATTTACGCCTGATTCCTGGCAATTGGCTCAAATTTTCTTCAGCTGACTGGTTGCCCTCCCCTGCTTTGAGAGCCACATGTTAAAGGGGGTTTTACCCCATTATCATTATGATTTCCATGGCAACAGAGCTATGTTGTTTCTTTTTTGTTTGGTTCATGTCTCTGCACACTATTTTGCGTTGTTTTCCCTTCCAAATATTGTCTTCAGCTGTGTCTTGTTATTCTCTTGTTAATCAGTATTTTTATACCTCTTGTCTCCCAGTCTGTTTGGTTGGGCATTGTTCCTGTGCGCAGATCTTCATTTGTATGTGCTCTTTTGTGAAATGAGCTGCCTGAGTTTCTTTAGTTTTGTTGTTAGATTTTTTTTTCTTTTCTTATCTCATTTTGTATTTCTCTATTGGGAGGAATGGAGCTTTATCCAAAGTTCATGCTGCTGCACATTCAGCACCATTCATGTGTTCTGTGCTGTCTCACTTATTAGCACAACATCCATTAAGTTACCTTTATTTTCTCTCACTCACAAACAACCCCACTAGCTGATTACACTGCAGGTTTTAGGTCATATCTGCCATGTAATTTGCTCTGAGGGCCCTCAGCTGTTGCTAATCACAATGACCAGCCTGGAAATATGCTGGCATTTTCCCCATGTGCTCAATCATCCATCACTGACCTAAGGCCAGGGATGGGTAAAAGTTAGAGGAGAGGCCTCAGGGTTTTTAGCAAATGATTAACCAGCTGAATATAAATAAGTGGTGACAGATGAAAGAGAGGCAGAGAGAAAGGAAATGAGGAGGTACAGAAGAATCAACCAGGGCATCCGGATCTGAATAGCCTATTTGACAACGTGTTAATGACCCTGCTAAAGATATCATGGCACATTTTAATTTCAACCACCCCTTGAGTTTAATCAGTTACTGCAAGTCTTCAGCCAAGCTGTGAACTCTGACACCTCAAATGAGGGCAACAGTGGCTTTCCTGTTAATGATGAGGCTGGCTCTCTTACCAAAAAAAGATTTGACTCTTGGTAGTTTTATTTTCAAAATGTCACCAACATACTTTTTCAATTGCTCTCATGTGTACAGTTGTGAACTGGGTGATATATTGTTAGAATGGTAGTTTTATCTAAACCCTACCAAACACAATTCAAGCTGAAATAAAGCTGTGTATGCAGAGGTAAAACACTGCACCTAAATATGTTAAGACAAAAATAGCTCATGTAAAAAGTGCCTTGGCCACAAAAAAATCATGTGTCAAACTCAAGGTCCGCGGGTCATATGTGGCCCGCGAGAGCTTGAAAGGTCTTAGTGTCTAAAATATGTCTGAAGCGTGCTTTGACCAAAAACTATACTTCCCACAATGCATGTCGAGAATGTCCAGAAAAAGAAAAGTTGATGCAGACGGACGGCTGTTTCAACAAAGATGGGAAGGCGAATACATGTTCGTGCTTCAAGGCGAAAGACCGGTATGCCTTTTGTGTTACGAAGCAGTTTTGGTTATTAAAGAGTACAATCTACGCCGGCATTTTGACACCAAGCACGGAGCTAAGTACGGCAAAGCTAGCCTTCAAGAAAAGCAACAGATTGTACAAGAATTAAAAGGCAAACGGAAGTCGCAGCAGAATCTGTTCATGAAAGCCACAGCCAAAACAATGCGGCAGTGAAAGCTAGCTTTATTGTGGCTGAAGAAATCACCCGTGCGCCAGTCTTTTTCAGAGGGAGCGTTTTTGAAGCAGTGAATGCTGAAGGTCTGTGAGCAGGTGTGTCCCGACCAGATTCAGACTTCTAAAAATGTCAGTTTGTCAAGAAACACCAGTTAACCCTCCTATTGTGTTCCGGTCAAATCTGACCAATTAACAAGTTTCCTCAACGTGGAAAAGTGGAAAGTAAATTTCATCTGTTTGTTTTGAGCTTCCATGACTTTGTTCGTACATGGCATTTGAACATGTAAAATAAATCTGAAATATTTTTCTAAAAATTTGCATGTTTTATTGAACTTTTGAACACCCATGATGATCCCGGTCAAAGGTTAGGTTTAGGGCCCAGGAGGGGAAAGGTTAGGGTAAGGGCCCCAGGAGGAGGGAAGGTTAGGGTTAGGGCCTGGGGTTAGGATGTGGAAAACATTTCAGTGAACTGCTCTGTGAAAAACACTACAATAGGTTTCATCTTAGTACTCGTTATAGTCAAAATAATATGTATATAAAGAATTTTCCCTAAAAAAACAAGTAGCATGAGGTCAGCTAAATGAGACCTGCAGGACATACACAGCAAATACAGGTTTAAAATGTATAATGTTCACAAGAGCTGACGTTCATAAAAGATCTAACGCAACATTAGATGATAAAATATGTATTTTTGTTGATTAGTAATGAAATAAAATGATGCTGGTCAAAAGTGACCGGGAACACTATAAGTGTTAACCTGAAACGAAGACAGTAGAAGGGGTAAGTAACTAAGCAGAAAATCTTGTAACACAGTTGGCTGAGGAGACACACGCAGCCACACATCTTTTTCATTAGCTGTTGATGAAAGCACAGATAACACGGATACATTTTTATTAGAGGTGTGAAGTCGGATCTTTCTGTCACTGAGGAACTGTTGGCTAGTTGAATAGTTTGATCCTTGATTGATGGAGTTTGTGGATTTCATAACATGACAAATTAAAAGGATTTATGTTACCAGCGCAACAAGCAAACATTTTTTTCCATGCAACTGTAATGTTTTAATTGAATAAGTAATACATTCGGAGTTATTTAACATTAAGGAGTAGTTACATTCATTTTATATTACATTTGGTTACATTTTGTTACATTTATAAGTTACATCTGGCCCTTTGACTACAGCTATTATGCCGATGTGGCCCTCAGTGAAAATGAGTTTGACACCCCTGGTCTAAAGAGTGACCGATACAGGGTCAAAGATGGAGGCAATTGCCATCAATCACTCACTCTGAGGGGGGGATGAGACAGCAACTCTCAAAAACCCTTTGGACAGACACATGAATGGATGTCTGATTAGGACTGAAAGTTTCCATAAGGTGAAAATAAAATTCCTATCCATTCCTTTAGAAATTGTGGTGATAATGAAGTGCCCAACCATCAAATCTTATGTGGGATTTGTATTTTATGGTAACGGAAGTATAGTAGCCTGTTTCTATGTTCATCCATTGAACACTGCTTCTCAAGTGATTCATTAGATATACGTCTTCGCAAAGGTACAGAGTGCTTGCACTACATCTAAAAATAGCCTTAAAAGCTTCATGTAAAAGGCAGAGTGAAGCAGGCTTGGGAGTTGAACCCAAAAAGAATTAATTCCTCTATTCCAGGCATTTGGGAATTTGATAGTTGACTCCAAAGCTCAATTCCAAACAGAGATGTAGTTTTTCCACTCCACTGACCACACGTTGAGTGCTGACCTACATTGTGTGGGGTCTGCACTGTTCGTCTGGCAGAATGCATCGCTCCAACACAGACATTACTGCAATGTTTTACCTCTAGACAGGAAGTGGCTTGCAGTCAACATACAAAACAACCTACTAACCCTGTTTTTGTTCAGCTCTGTCTGTGCAAATGCTAATAATACCATGGATCCACTTGGACACAGGTTAGGTTGTGCTTGTCTGGATATGGTATTTGTGTTTATATGCATATGTCTATATATATACATATATAGGAAATCTCAAATCAATAAACAAATACAGATGTATATACAAAAGACTATTTGATGTTTGTCCAAATTAGGTAAAATTCCAAAATGTATGAATTTTCTGTCTTACCAAATTATACTATAATCTGTATGCATGGTTGGAGCGTTGTGTGAAGTGTTTTTTTTTTTTTTAAAGCCTTAGGTTTATTTAGCCAAGGAGGATCCAGAGTTGTAGCCACAAAAACAAAACAGAAGATGATCTACCAGTGTGCAATAACAATGTATATGAAATCGAGAAAAAACCTGCACATTCTCTACAATCTAAATGAAACATTTATTATGTTATCTGCAGCATCATTATACTTCAGAGTCTTTAACTGTAACGATGAGCGATTAGGAGGCAGACTCACGTGCGGAGACGAGCGACATTTATTATGGGCAAATTCAGAGTCATGATCTTAATGGGTGATCCAGGGAAACGAGACGTAGCGAAACATACGAGCGAAAAAACAGACAAGCAATCGCCATTCATTAACAGAACAAACGGATTGACTACACCGGATTAAACATCCAAACAAAGACTGATAACGACGAAATGAAAACCAGGATATAAATACACACACTAATGACTAGATACAGGTGAATACAATAACGGGTGGAGAGCCACAAACGCGGGGTGTGACAAAGCGGGCCAAAACAAAAGCACGTGGAAAACTAAAACAGTGAAGAGCGGGGAGGGGATAGCGTAACAATAATGTAAGGAAGTAGAAAAAGTTTTGCAATAAAAATATTAACATGCATAAAATACTGTAAAAATAGTCCTGTTTTGATCTCTTCCTGCTAGCGTGTAATGGTAGCCTGAGCATGGTTATGGCATTGTGTGCCCCTGAAGAACAACATTTGATTTATATTTATATTCAGAGAATGTGTGTGATTCTGCAGTAAACAGGAATTTGTACTGGACAATAAGATTATGCTTTTGGTTAATGAATAACTTCATTAACTAGCTTTGAGAATGCAGATAAAGCTATTTATAGGCAGATAAAGCGATTTCTTTCAGTTTGATAAAGAGTCGCTCTGGATTATAGCATTAGCCATAGTTGCTGTAAATATCTGACCTGATGAATCTTACGGTCTTATCTTTCCTTCGCTGTAATACAGGAAGTGGTGAAAAAGCAGTCCCAGTTGTAAGGTTAGGTGGCTCAGTAGGCAATGGCCAATCAGAGGCCCAGCAGACCAGCAACGCAAGGGTGCAGGCAAGGCTGTGGAGAGTCCGGATGGATTCTCCGTGGAACAAAGGCATTAGAAATAATAGAGCATTTCTTTTATATAGTGATGAGAATTCACTTCTGTTCCATTCCGTTTCATTGTTATACATGGGATGTTTAACGACATCCGTTTTAACACAGCAGGATTGCAGAAACCAAGGCAATTATGTGACTGTATAATAATATTTGGCAAAGATATTTTTACCTTATGGATGCGAAAATGGTTTCAGGCCCACAGCACTGCACCTCCAATATGCAGCTCCAGATGTGGTCATTTAGCTTACATATACTATGTAGCCATAACCTGTTGTGCAGGCTCACAAGTGGCTTTTGAGGGGATTTCATGTGCACATCAACATTAGATTTGCTTTCTGGTGTTTCTGTAATGACATAGATGAAATCCAGACACATACAGGCAGATTCATTAGGTTTATTTAGCAAAGGAGCATCCAGAGTTCTAACCACAAAAACAAAAGCAGGTTGAAAACCAGAGAGAGCAAGAACAGGACAAGCAGGCCAGGCAAAGGTGTAAACAGTCAAAAAGATATAAAACCAGTAAATAATCCAAGAAGACAATAGGATAGGAATAGGATTTGGATGAGGTGAGAACCAGGAGACAAAACAGATCAAGTACTCGTAAATGTAAGAAGACAGGCTAAACTTTGAATTAGAGTAAACACCCAGGAGAGGCAGAACATAGCTGTGGTTGGTGGAGCAGTTTGGAGTATCAGGCAGACTGGTACTAGGTGGCTGATACGAGATATAGTCTGGGGCAGGGAGTGTGACACTTTCTACTTAGTTTTATTTTAGTGTATGTATGTCTATACACAATATAAATCACACATCAGATTATTGTAAAATGTTTATTTATTTTGTAATATAAATAAACCTTATATTACCTTTGTGATATAAATAAGTGTTTATACATGAACTCAGCGTTTACCAATATTTGCATATATGCTTTTGGGTGTTCCAGAAATATACATGGTGATTATGGATGCTGAAGTAGCTACTTTGTTTGGTTCACATTCAGTTTTGCTACATAAGCCTGATGTACTTTATGCATCAGCTCTGTGCTAGGAAAGGGCATTTTGACAAGGCAGGACAAATCACCAGGGCGCTAACTTTCCTGAATGAGGCTGTGATGCTCTCATCACCTCCCACGTTTATAAAATGAGCAAGGACAGCTTGCTCCATCTGCAGTGCTCATGATGGCAAAAATCTCCAACAGCAAAACTCAAACTCATTACTGGCATCTGTTCTCAAAAAGGATGCATCTGCCAGCTACCCTGGAAAAAGCCAGACAGGATACAGCAAGAGGCATTCTCTTGAGCAAACTGTATTAATCATGGAGATGCATTTTTCAGGACCAGCCTAGGTTTTTAGCCTGGATAAAAGATGTTTTTTTTATTATTATTGCAGAATCTTCAAAATCCGACAGGGTTTTGGCTCAGCACAGAGGTTAAATCTAGGTGTGAAGTACTAGTACCAAATGTGTTGGTCGAACCAACTGCTTCAGTAATAACGACAGACATGTACAGAAGGCCTGGAGCTTACTTGTGAAAGAAATCCACAGATAACATGACAAGATCCATTATTTATCTTGAGTCCTGAACAAAGAGTCCAATTCCCATTCTCAAATAAACGAACTCCTTTAAAATGCAATAAAAACAGTGGCTAAGCACAGAACGGCCCCCGAGACCATGTGTAAACGTTCCTCAGACATGGTTTGGCCCCTACCACGACCTACAGCCACAATGGATGTGGCCGTAAGGCTTTGCTAAGTGCTACTTTCTGATCATGTGTGTGTGTACAGTGTTTCTGAGCCACAGGACGAGAGGAACCATGCATGGCTGCATGTGCATGTCTTAATCTGTTGGCACAAGCCAAGTGCATTTTTCAGAGATCTGACTTTGCATGCAAATGTAATACCTGAGAGAGAGAGAGAGAGTGTGAGAGTGAGAGAGACAGAGAGAGAGAGAGAGTGTGTGTCAGAGAGATAGAGAAATTCTACCAATATCTCAAAGCTATTTCACAGCCACCACCCACAAAATCAACCACATGGACTGTTTCTGAGCCATTGGCAGAGACAGACTTGAAAGCATTAAAAACGATCCTCTGCGTTGTTTTCTACAAACGCTTCACTCGCTGCAAAAATTCAGCCATTTGAGAACCATGGGCCAATCACGTGCTGGTAGGAAGGTGTGCATTTGCCTCAAAATTCTATACTCAGTTATAACTGGCTCTGGCATCACTTAGGTCATCACAACTGTATCATTTTACATTGTGAAATATATGACTGGTTCCAATCCCCCAGTGAGCAATCCAAGAAAAAGTCTCTAAGAACATGGGAAAGAAACCTTAAGAGGAAGCAAGACTCAAAGGGGGTGGGGTGGGGGGTGGGGGGTGTAAATATTTGTCTTGTCATCGTTATAAGCATGTTTATGTCACTCCTCTTTTTTTGGTCTTTGTCAAGTCTTCTCGCTGTAAGTGCTGTCCGTGTGTTTCTTCGTTAATTAATAAACGCTGTTTTGTCTCCGAAGGTCAGCATCCTGCCTTGTTTTTGCTGGCACATTTTGCTACACCTAGCCTTAAATATTGAGTCTCGAACATTGGCAGGAAGGTTATTCCATAGTGTGAGCGCCTTGTAAGAAAAGGCTCTGCACCCTGTGGTAGATTTCCTTATTCGAGGTGCTAATTAAGAGCTGCACCTTTTGATCTAAGCATACTTGGTGGATCATAGTGAACCTGGAGTTCACTGAGGTACTGTAGGGCAAGACCATTCAGTGCTTTGTAGGCAATAGGAGTATTTTATAACATTAAATTTTACTGGGAGCCAATGGAGTGTAGCTAAGATAGAAGTAATATGATCAAACCTTTTAGTTTTAATAAGAACTCTGGCTGCTGCATTTTGTACTGATTGGATCTTGTTTATGCACTTCCAGATACAACCAGATAGTAGGACATTACAATGGTCCAGTCTGGAAGTCACACATGCATGGACTAGCTTTTCTGCATTATCTAAAGACAGTATGTCTCTAATATGTTCAATGCTCCTGAGCTGTTGTAGAAATGCTGTTTACATGGGCTTTGAACAAGAGACCGGGATCCATAATTACACCAAGATCTTTAACCATTAAAGATGGTGTTGTTGGGAGACCATCAAGTTTTATTACATAATGAGAGAAAATACTCCTCGTTTCCTGTGGGCCTAATAGAAGCATTTCTGTTTTGTCAGGATTAAGTGAAAGAAAATGTTCTCAACATCCAACGTCCGATGTCCTTTACACATCACTCCATGATGTTGAATTGATGATTGTGCTCTGGTTTGATACCCAGTTATATGTCTCAGCCAAACCAGAGCACAATTGTCAATACAAAGTATAAATGAAGGTTTAAAAGAGGAAATGAGTTTGGTGCAAAATAGGTAGGAACTTACTAACTGTTAAAAGTTGCATTGTTACTATGACAGAATAAAGACAGTTGGGCAGGAAACCATAGCAGATGAAACGGGGTTACTTTATTACTTTTGAGTGTTTCCCTCCTTATACAACATCATTTGACCACCGTGAGAGCAGTAAAGCTCTGTGTGTCATTGCCATTTTTCTGTGTGTTATGCTCAAACAAAGAAACTTTCATTTTGCCACGACGTTTCTTGCCCCCAATTTCAGCATTTTTTATTTTCACTTCCAAGTGTTCAGCACATCCTTTTACTGCAACAAAGACTGAATTATACGCCAAAATCCAGGCTCAGCATGTTTATAGTAAAACAAACAAACAAACAAACAAACAAGTCTGATTTGTCATACTCAGAAAGCAGCTAGATGCCCGGGGCTGAACAGATCCACGTTTCACAATCGGTTCCTGCAAATGTCGTAGAGGGACTTGCCAGTGAAAGAAGTGGCTGAGGTAAGCACTAGTACACTTTGGGTACACAGCTGAACGCATCTCAGAAATCCAAGGAGCAGAAATGAACCCGTGTAACCATTGTTAAAATGGCTCCAAACACAAGTTCTTATACAAGTACGCAAACTGCAGTCATGCATGCCTTGATACACACCACGATCTCACTCATTCACAATACTGAACAGGGCAAAAAGGTGCAAGAAACATAAAATTCGAAAGCCGGTCTCTTCGAAAAGTTCACTCATTTTTAACCATCGTGAGTGCAGGTGTAAGAAAATGCCTTTCGTTGGCAAGAAAGCAACATCTCAGTATATTAAACTCAGATTGGTCCTTCTGCAACCAGCTTGTTAGAAGACTCATGGAAACATCCACTGCTGTTTCTCCAGAAACTGGACAGATCTGATAAATATCACCCACCAAAAATACCACTATGGAAAATTCTCAGGAAGAAGCAAAAATAAAAGCTAGATAAATATGTAATTCATATATAATGCTGCCAGTATCTGTTTCATGAAAATGCATGTTTCCTTGGCCTTGTTTACACGTTTTTTTTTTTCATCTTACATTTAAAAAAGGCACACTACCTCTCCAGAAATGTGAAAAGAATTATACATACTGTGAGGATGGACATCCTCAACCTGATCTGTAGCATGATTGTGTTGTGGAAATTTTTTGTTTGTTTGTTTTTGGACAGGATCTACAATCAATCAACTTTCAGCATCCTAGATTCCTGACTTGAGCAAGGAAAAACACACACACACACACACACACACACACACACACACACACACTGTCTCAGACAACAGCTTCCCCTGACATTTTTTAAACAGGTTAGTGGTTTTTACGTTTCCTACAGTATATGCATTTCCATTCTTTGTGTTACCTCTGAACTCTCACCACACCCTCAGGCACCTTGTTTAGTTATAATATAGCTAATAAAAAATACTGTATGACTGTACTGGGTTTTCAAAGGGCTAGTTTGCTAGAACCAGCATCTACAAGATGTTAAGTACCAGTTTCCCAGATGAAGATTAAGCCTACATTTAATGAAAAAACTATTTTCAAGGACAATTCACTTATCTTTACTAGCAATTGTCCAATCCTAGGCTTAATCCATGTCCAAAAATCAGCCCTAATCATACTCTCTCGTTTGCTTTGTGACAAAAAAGCCAGGTAAAATGCCACTTCAAGAGACTAAGAAAAAACAAACTGTATATGCAAAAGGTTTACAGTAATAGGACAGAAAGCAAAATACTAAAAAATAACTGCCTTTACATCCAGAAGAATCACAACGATGACCAGAACACTGAGTAAGTCAGTGCTGATAATGTTTATATATGAAATGGTCTCCTGTGTTGCAGGAGCAACACAATAAATAACTGTGTAATGAAAGAATATTCAAATCGTAGTTTACAGCAGTGCATTTGCAGTACATTCATTTCACAAAATGTTCATATTTTTGTTTTTGCAGATCTTTCGCAGACCTTTATATACATGAAGAAGAACGACACGTTAGTCTTTTTCTCAGTTCTTTCTCTGCACTCAGAAGAAAGATGTGGGAACCAAAACCCAGAGCAGTGTAAATATCTGAACTGCCCTGTTCATTTTTAGCTCTGGTCTCCCTCCTGCTCGGTCTGACGATGACGCTCCGTTGCCTTGGCACCGATTCAACTTGTCTCGCTTCTTTTCCCTTTTCTAGGTTTGTTCACAGCGTCTTGAAGTCCCCACCCCCACTTCCCCCCCTGTCCTCTTGCCTGGCTTCAAACAAAAAGCCCAGGGAGGGTCCAGAAACTGAGCAGCAGTGAACACAGCTACTGCTTTAAAACTGCAACTTCCATTTGCCCCTGTATCTCGCACCTCATCCATCACGCGGCGAAACTGTGCAGTCAGATGCATCTTGCAGATCTTTTTGATAGTCCTTTGGAAAAAGAAATGGAGGTGTGTGTGTGTGTGTGTGTATGTGTTTGGTTGTGTATTAGACAGGAATATTTAGTCTTCCTCCACAGGGATCAAGCCCATACTAGGCCTGGTGTCAGTACTCCCACTCTCCCTCTCATTATTCATTCTCATGCTAATCTGAAGGACAGTTGACGGTGGCTGGAGGTCTCAAAGAAGACCGAAATGCCCAGGGTGGTAGCCTGGGACAACTGGCCCTGCCCCCTACTTGTTGCCATGGCGCACGCAGGAGCCCACGCGCACGCGCAGCGTGCCGCTCTTGTGCAGGTGCCACAGCTGCAAGAACTCCTCGGGCATGGCGTGAAAACCCGACGACGGCAGCACGTTGTCGTAGTAATGGTGGCTGACCGGCCGTTCGTCCAGGCCGGTGGCGAACGGCCAGAAGCCGTAGGCCGTCACCTCGTCGCACAGGCCCAGGGCCAGGCTGACCAGGAAGAGGCCCGTGGACAGGCGCTTGCCGTGCACGCCCCGCCTCTTCCAGAAGCGGCCCACGTTCTTCAGGAAATCTGGGTTGGCAAAGAGCACGGTCTGGTTGGAAGCGGAGTCAGCCAGGGCGTGGTAGGCCCTCAGGGAGGGCTCGGTACCTGGCTTCATGGAGAAAGCAGGCATGTAGATATAGCTGGAGCCATATGCCTTCATGCTGTCCACAAAGGCCTTGCGTGACCAGAGCAGGTTTTGAAAGCTTGGGGAGGGTGCAGACACAATGGAGAGAGAGAGAGAGAGAGAGAGAGAGAGAGAGAGAGAGAGACAGAGAGAGAGAATTACTGAGATGAAACCAAACATCTGTACTGACAAACACTGCATCCTATAAAAATGTACTGTGTGCCAATTTTACAAGATTGATTTGGGGTGGGTGTTCGTACTTTACTTTACATTACTTTGTCAAAGTACCAGTGAAAGAAATGCACTGCATTTCAGACAACATGTACCTTTTCTCTATAATACTTGGGTTGGCTGTCACCAGCTGGGTCCTTGTACCCACATCACCAACATATTCTTTGGACAGTGGTGGCAGGTTACATCTAGAATGAGAGACAAAGAAAAGAGAGAGTGAGATCACTCAAAGATCCTTTTTTGACTTTATATATTTAGACTTTTTTTTTGTTTGTTTTGTTATTTCTTGTGCTTTATTAACTATTCTTATATATTTTAATATTAAGTTAAAGTTAAAAACAAAAGCAACTTTATACATTTGGCATCAGTTGTTGACCAGAGGAGGATGGGCTCCCCTTCTGAGCCGTGGTTCCTCTCTCTCTTAAGGTTTCTTTCTCATGCTCTCAGAACATTTTTTTTCTTAACACTGTTGTCTTGGACCCCAGACCCAGAGTTTTTGTTTTTTTTTTTGGTTTGGTTCCACAATATGTACAATATTGCATGGTAATGACCCATAAGAGGGAGGGCCAAAACAAACCTCCCCTGCTCTCTGATTCTTTATTAGCTGTCACTCCAATGATGTCACAGGACAGCTGCATATGTCTGGAGGTCACCACTGCCTGCCAAACTCTGTGTACATAGGTTAACAGATGCCCATGTCTGACTACCTTGATTGATGAGAGAGAGAGGAACCAGGTCAACCTTTTCCACCGAATAAGAACATGGCTGACCTCTTCCATCCAATAACAGCATAGCTGCCCAATAAGAACATGGCTGATGAAGATGGCTCACACGGCACTTTCTATCATTACCTCATGACAAAGTCAGCCTGGTCGATGTCTGTTCCACAGGCACTGTTCTTCAGCACCCCTCCGTTCCCCACCACCGAGCACTTCTTCAGCGGGAGTTGCAGGGGAATATCCTGGCAACCAAAGGATATACTTTCAAAACCAAGACACAGGAATACAAGAAAGAGACACACACTGTGGAGCTTAAAGCTCCACCTAAGGTTCCTGCCATTTTATTCCTCTGCTGATAGATATCTTCTTATCGACTGAAAAACAAGATTTAAACTATTTTCACACTGCACAAACAAACACTTGCTCATAAACAAACCACATTTACTGCAAATATGGTGAATAATTTGGATAATATTCACACTTGCAGACATTTACATCAGTGTAAGTTCATAAATATATGTGTGTTCCCTGAAATCTTCTCCAGGTCAATGCATTCATATTCTCTCTCTTTCTCTTTCTCTCTCTCTCTCACAGACACCCACACATATATACACACACACAGCAGGATGAAAAGCACAAATAATGTCGGTTTCAGCTCTTAGTGAGTTCAAAACTAGGTTACCACATACATCATAATGCATCACTTCACACTGATGGCTGCATCATAATTGGCTACAGATGCTCAGCTGTAATCCACTGAAAGACCATGACTGATAAAAGGCTCCCCGTTTGCTTGAGGTCAGCTCAGGAGGAACAGGAAGCAGTGTGTGGTTACTGAACTTACTGAAACGTCTGAAACCTTGGTCAACAACTGCACACTTGAGTTTTAATACACTTCAACCTACATCACTCACTTCTATTTACACACACACACACACACACACACACACACACACACACTCCCACACTCATATCCACAAACCCACACACAGTAGTCAAGTTGATGAGGAGCTGTGCTATTCAACACATCATGGCATGAACAATTGGGCTCATTATTCCAAAGGGTTTCCATCCCCCTCCTATATCCCCCCTACAACCACCACCACAGACACACATTCTTCTTCTTCTTCTTCTTGTTCTTCTTCTTCTTCTCTCTCTCTCTCTCTCTCTCTCTCTCTCTCTCTCTCTCTCTCTCTCTCTCTCTCTCAAAACACAGAGCACTGAATGAAGCTTTTGTAAAAAAAAAACAATGAAAGTATGGCAAGTGAAAAAAGAGA
>JAOYMR010000003.1:9644160-9654649 GCA_025802075.1 Tenebrosternarchus preto
TTTTTTTTTTTTTTTTTTCTCTCTCTCTCTCTCTCTCTCTCTCTCTCTCTCTCTCTCTCTCTCTCTCTCTCTCTCTCAAATCACAGAGCACTGAATGAAGCTTTGGTTCCAAAAATACAATGAAAGTATGGCATGTGAAGCAAGAGACCAGCTTTTTACCAGGTAAAACCAGTGAACTAAGAACTAATGTGAAGAGACGCTTATTAAAACTAGAGCAAAGCAAAAATGGAACTAAAAATGAGACAGAGAAAGACAGAGGCAGGGATTCAGAGGCCATAGAAACCAAAATGTTGCAGGAGACAAAAGTCAGAAACTGAAAAAATTCCATCACTGACAACAACGAAAATAATTAATGAATTTTTGCAGAAAAATGGCAAAAAACTGAATACAATAAGTGAATGCAAACCTCTAGTATGGAACCTCCACCCGTACACATTAGTGACTGTAACCTTCACCCGTACACATTAGTGACTGTAACCTTCACCCGTACACATTAGTGACTGTAACCTTCACCCGTACACATTAGTGACTGGAATCAGAATGTGCTTCTTCCTAAGTGCCCTTGGTGATATGCAGTATTGAGGACATCCTGGGTCTTGCCCCATCCCCCTTCCTGTGACTGATGACATAGCAGAAAGAATCTCTTCCATTCCAGAAAGTTCTCTAGACTGAGCAAGGACTGATGTCAGGCTCCACGTCAATAAAATGAATGAATATAAAATAAAGCAATATATAAAATAATTCAGATAAAAGCTGAAGTTTGATTTTTTAAAGGACCACCTCAAATCTGTTCTACATCACAAAGCTGCTTTTTCAGAAGGTCAAGAAGCTAAACTAAATTTGCTATATAAACACCAAGAACAATTTATGTGTATGACAACACATGATGGGAATAATGCTGACAAAAACACTCAAATCTCCCCAAATCGCAATTCATGTGTTTTTAAATATGCAGTTCTCTTTCTCTCTGGAATTGGGACTATCCCTAAATTACCCATTTGATTCGTCTAAACAATCTGTGACTGTGGTGGGTGGTGGACATGGGCGCAGAGCTGTAGTGGATGCAAATGTGAATGTGAAGAAAGTAGAACCTGTCAAAACATGTCATGTGCGAGTGTGAATGTGAGCATGTGTGCGTGTGTGTGTGTTCATCACTACAGAGTGTGGCATTGAGAGAGAGAGAGAGAGAGAGAGAGAGAGAGAGAGAGAGAGAGAGAGAGAGAAAGAGAGAGCGAGCTTGGGGAGTGTTAGATGTGGGAACAGTGCCGAGTACAGGACAAACAGGACCCCTGTGGTGTCTATTTCCTTGCCTGTTCATTTTTGCCAGGCCTAGGCTTAAGAGGGGAAGGGGAGAGACAGAAAGACGTGAATCATGCATCTGTTTTTCCTCATCTTATTCCTATCCCATGTAAACTCACCCACACCAACACCCATAAACATAATTCTTCTCCAAGAGACTCCATAATCGCACCCCCTCCAGTCTTTGTTTGTTTCTCATCTTCTAAAGTGCTGAGCCTATTTGAGACTGCCACAATTGAATTAGTTCTATATCAGCTACCATGACACCATCACTGCTTTCCACTACTTAAACAACTAGAATTCATAATGAATTCATTAATTCATTATTCCTTAGCAGCACAAAAGGATAAGCCCATAATGCACGCATGCACACACACACACACACACACACACACACACACACACACACACACACACACACACACACACACACACACACACAATGTCAATATGTCCATGTCAAGTCACCCTGAATGCACCCATCCACTCTGTAATTCACAAAAGTCACAGTAGCAGATTTCTGCCATGCCTTAACTCTCGTCAGCCTCTTTCTTGTCAGAGATCAGCTGAGACAGTTGTAAATTCCTGAGAAAATGTCCTGTCTGCTTTATGTGATCTGTGTGCTTCTAAAATGCACCCACTCATCTCTGAGATGTTCAACATCAGTACAGGATTCAAAGACGATCAACCTCCATCTGTTTGGGTTACTGGATCTTGATAAATAGCTCCTTTCTTACAGAAGGCCAGGACCTTCCTCCCGGCACTCCAAACCCAACAGACCGCCTCTGTTTAGTTCCAGCTAAGCTGAAGTGCTTTGAGGTGCTTCAGACTGAGGTACTGAGTGACAGTGTTAAGCCTTAGCAGACATACATAGAAAGGAACTGTGTGAATGATTTAGTTTATCCATTCATTTCTAATGAGAATCAGCACCTGAGGCCTAGGGGATTGTGGAATACCACAGGGCTCCAGAGTATTTGTCCTCGACAAAGACCTGAGGAATCTGGTACAGGAACAGTTATTCGGGACTCTGAAGATCCATTTACCTACGACTGTTTCAGCCTCCTGCTGTGGTCCTCTGATAACAGTAGGAGAACAGCAGGGAAATATTTTTCAACAAAAGTTGTCCTTCCAAAGCTAAAACATTAGCAGCAGCAATGATATGACAAAGAATTGCTCATTCAGATATCTTTCGGTTTCGTGCAAGGATTTCTCAGACAGCTTCTATGATGAACCTATTTCTTGTAAGATTTTGATAAAGTATAAAATAAAATAGATCATGACAGTAGATGCAGAATTGGGTAGCTTCCTGTATTTAATTTCTTTTGTTTGTTTTGTTTTTCACAGTTTGCTAACAGTTTGAAGAATGTCTCTGTGTAGGAACAAGGTCTGGACATGATTATGTCAGTCTCTTACAGTAATAACCACAACATCCTGTGAACGACTGAAGACAAGCGACTGACCCAAAGTCAGAGAAAATCTGCTAGATGGAGTCTGCTAAGTGGAGCTTTACTTCAACCTGCCTATTTTTTTTGCCCCCAGGGGAGGCATTTATTCTCTTCGTGCTTGAGGTGAAACAGTTAATGATGCTTATTTATTATTTAACACAGCCCATCAGTGCTTTAATGAACAAATTAGTATAACTAATTAAAAAAATTAAACCAAACGAACATATTTCTCATTTAATGCTGCCATTTCTTATCAATCCCGATCCCTTGAAGTGGAGAGCACGTCACCTGCTTCTATGTAATGTTAAATGAGCATGAAAACTTAACATCTGATTGGCCACTGTGTTCACTTTTTTTGATGTCATATTAATTAATATACAGCCACCCTATGTAATATCAACCATACCTGTACAAAGAAAGGATAGGTCTCATTGTTGACTCTATGATAGTGGTAGAACTCGCCATCGTACCACAAAACCTTGCCGATTGGGGAGTTCTCCTTGGTAACCGCAAACATTCTCTTTGGATCGCAGCATTCTGTGATCAGCTTCCTAGAACATAGAGACATACGCGAGTGCACATTTTTTTTTAAAGACAATCATTATATAGAGGAAAAGAGGGGGCGGGATTGTCTGAACGGCTGAATAAGAATTTACACTTAGTGTCTGAAGAGGCTTACTCAGACTACATATTTAGCCAGATTATCGGGTGTGAAAATAACAAGTCTTTCACCCTAGAAGTTTACGCTTTCGAAATACACATCATTGTCCTTGCGCCTATCATTAACTCGTCTGATATAAATAAAGTTTGAACTGCTTTGCCAAACTAACTTGCTGCAGAAAAACAAAACAAAATAAAAAATCAACAAACAAAACAAACAAAAAATGTCTTGTTCTGCGCATTATCTTAATCGGCTTTCCTTTAGTGTGTTGTCTGAGCCGCATCCTCCTGAGACTGAGATTTATATGTTACATCCTGGGCCTCTGGAGATTTGGTCACTGATCGCTGCACTAAAATAAAACTGCAATTATGCAGAATAGGTTCCATGAACCCCAGGGTCCGCCATCTGACTGAGCGAATTCTATTCAGCACAAGAAACGAAACATACACGATTAAATTTTCTTTAATTCGGTTGTCCTGTATATAGAACGGGCCTGCCGGAGTTGAACTATTTTAGTAGGTTACACTTCTAATAACAATTCCTTAAAACGATAGGCATTCCGCCTACACCTGCATACCTGTACAGATCGATTCCGGTCTGGTTCCTCCTCCACGCCTGGCCATGTCGCAGAACCTCTTCCACTATCTCCTTATCGCTCGGCATCCGGTATACCGGAAAGATGTAAAGCCAACACAGGACCAACACGCAGAGAGCGGCCCACACGGACTTACTCCTGTGACATCGCAAAGACATCATGATGTCTCCTACAAAGAAAGGTACCAAAAGCTCCACTCTAACACGTAAGTCTGTGCGAACGGCGACTGAACCTCTCACTTAGGTGCCTTCACCGTCACAAGCAAATTTGTTTATATTCGTAAAATCTGTCATCCTCCTTCCGAGGCAGTTGAGAGAATGATTCTAGCCTGCGTCTCGGCCCTTCATGCGTACATCAAATTCCTGTTTTTTATCTGCAGCGCTGGGAACTGACGAAGCCTCATCATTCTGTGAAATCTGACAAATCCGCACTCCATGCGTCGGTTAGGTAGCGGGTCCTGTGAAAACGGTTCAGCTTGGACCAGCTGCCGGAATCCGAGTGTCGTTTTCGCATGTAAGGCGAAGCACCTTTCCCTCCATCACCCCGATGTCTCCCGTCGTCCTCTCACTATCCCCTGGCGCTTTCAAAAATCTGCTCCCTACGCTCCACTGCCACATAGCCTTTACATAGCCATCATGACCTATTTCTGAGTCTAGTAACTAAATTCATATTATATGTTTCCTTCTCACTACCTGCCCTCATCGCCAGATTGGTCTTTCAGCCGCGTTTGGGGTGCAGTGCTTTTGAGTCTATGCTACAGAGACAAAGCGCTGTTTTTTTTTTTGCCCGAATCCTTAAACACAGCTCACTGTTTACGTACGAGTAATATACTTTATTATACTTTGCTGCCCTCTCCTGGTTATCACTAAGAACTTAATCTGAATAGATTTTCCTCCCACTCATTGAGTCCCTTTGTTCCACTAATAAAGGGTACTTCGAATTGTAAAGATGCGACCACGCCCTTTTTCACATGAACCCATGGAAAGCTTTAATACTCACCCGAATGAAGTGGTTGGTGCCATGGCAGTCCATGCAAAAACAGGGCGGAAATTACAGTTTCAGAGTATACCAAACGATAAAATCAGGATTTAAAAGATAAAATTGTCGCATATTTTAATGATATGTATAATTATAATTTACCTCAAGTAAAACAACAACAACAACAACAACAATAATAATAATAATAATAATAATAATAATAATAATAATAATGTTACACCCACGGCATTCATATAATGTAATATAATTTAATATTTTATGTCTTTGAATAATTTATGTCCTTTAATGTCCTCAAAAACCTCTTTTACAGTGAATTAATCACAAAAGTCCAAACCAAATTAACTGCGTTATTTATTAATTTATTCTTTCATACATGTGCTTTAATACTGAAATCTGAGCATTCTAAAATAATTTACTCAATAGCATTACATTATTTGTGTAGATTGCATTTTTGTAAAAACGTAGCTATTCCATTAAATTACGTGCAAATAAATAAACAAACAAGCAAATAGAACGTAGCGGACGCGCATATACAAATTCAGTGCCTGGATTGCCAATTTTTAAAACTTATTTATTGACTTAAAACATCGATTTAAATATATTTCTTATCGTGCCGCTCTGCGCCACCTTGTGGTAATTTACTGTAAATAACAAGCACAAGCGTGCAGTCAGTATTAGGGATCTGCCCCCTTAGGGGACTACAGAATTGCACGCTTTGATGTCCTCTCTGCTCTAAGTGCTGCTTATCAGATAATGATCATGTGCTTCGTTAATTGAATTAAGTGTGGTGGAGTGGAACAAACCCCTCAAGTTCAGAGTTTTCATCCTGTTTTTAGAATCTTCATTCACTCCAAATAATCAACTATTTCAGCATCGGTTCTAAACTGCTGGTTCACAAACAGTCTCACTAAACAACAGGGACTCAAAATGTTCAATTCAGATGTTTTAAGGGAAAACATTACCTGCAAAGTTACTGGAGAACCATTGTTTATTGATGCTTTAGTATAGGTATAGGTGTTTCAGTTCGTTCCAATATTCCTGTTTCAGCACTGAAACATTGCATTTTTGTGCCAGTTTAATGAGGCACATATTTAAAGCCATAAAACAGACATTTGTAATAATGTGTTTCTGAGTGTAGTCTGCTGGCTTGTTTTTCGCTGTTTTTTCTTCATTTGCTTTATGTGCTGAATCAGATGGACTGAAGGACAGAAATCAGTCTGGCTAAGGTCACCTGGAGGTCACTGCTCTAGATTTTCAGAGCTTAATCACCTTGGAGAGCATTAGGTGTTCTTGATTTTTTTTTTTTTAAATGAACCACCATTTGCTAGTACGAAGTATCACTCAGCAGAGTTTGCAGAGAACTGGAAAAGAAATATAATGGGTTTTTTTTGGCTTTCTAATTGAAAACAATTTTAGTTTACATTATTTTGCAAAGTGGAGCGGTCTCTAGGTGCCAAAATAACAAGAAGCTTTTACACAGTTTCAAATCTAGGTCTACCAGGTGGCAAATATATGTTTTGACCACCAGACCAAAAAATCACCTCCCTGCCAAGGCAACTAGAACACACATTTACACTCCTCGGTGAAAGCTTCCATTGCACTGCCCTATCCTTTAGGGCAGCTTATCTGTGCTCTTAACAGTGGGGTTCACGCCATCCCTTCACAGTGGAGGTGCAGGGGTGGTGGTGGTGGGGTCACTCCAGACCATGTGTTGTCTCAAATATAAGCCTCAAATATTCTGCTCTGATCACCAGATCAAATAAGGAACTGGATCTTCTTTTGCTGTTCATGGTCTTCATTACAATGGCAGACATGATATATGCTATCAACAAATGTAACAATTGAAAAGAACAGTAATGTCGTTTATGTGAGCTGGTCCTGAAATTAAACTGACTGTGAAAGTAATAGTGTAGTATCCAAATCAATTTATCTCTTGTCCATATGTTGTGCATTAAATTAAACAAATTTGCCCTATTTGGGTGATGTTTTTATCTACCTCAACAAATCAAATGGGGGTTTGGATTAGGTAGTATTGTGTAACCCTTAAAAATGGCTCCATGCTACCAGCTGTCTGTAGAGGAGGATAAAGTAAGACTTGAGCGGAAATGTGTGGAAACACAAGACAGTAAAAGCTACCTTAACAGTCACCACAGCCACGAACAGCTTCTCCTCTACAGAAAGTGATGAAGTTCTACTCAGGAATTACTGGAAGTGACCGAACAGGATTTCTCACTATCCTTTACTTAAAATGTACAGTGTCTTTTGTATGTTGAACATTCTTTTGGTGTCAAGACTCGGGAGCCAATTTAGGCCATTATCAGAAGAAAACTCCTTTGGGATACATTAGGTAGGAAACAAGGTCAAATAACCTGTTCTTGAAAAAAGTATGATGCTCAGAACCTGTGGCGATGCATACCAATATAGGTGAAACAGAAACTGGATATGTGTAGTCATCTAAGAACAGAAGATCAATATAAGATACGGCTTTGAGCAGTTACAATAACCACCCATTTTCATTCACACCCAGGCAGCTGTAGCATCAGCCTCTTTCAGCAGTTTGAACCTTGAATGTACCCAACACATTTATTAATAATTAAGGTGTGGAGTTGTTCGGTTGTAAAGCTGTGATTGTCAGGCGCTGATGAAATGTGAAAGGTCGCATGAGCGTGGGATTCTGGGGGCTCTGGCGCTGGAGTCCAGCACTCGTGCAGAGCTTGAAGAGGGCCAGCCTTTGTAGGAAAAAGGCATTCACTGCTGGGGACCAATTGTTTGAATTAAAAAGGTAAAACAGTCCATGTTGCAGGGAGTTGGCATATTTGCCCAATCCTGGCAGTCAGTGTACTAATGCAGAGGTTTATAATTAGCCTTGGAGCGCACTGCCGGTGGACTGCATCCACCATCCGTGGAATCCTTTGAAATGAAGACAGAGAAGGGTAGTGGAGAATTAGTTGGAGGGGTGGGATGGGGATGGTGATGGGGTAGGGGTGGGGGGGGGCATCTGGATTAAGTCTATCCTGGCATAAGCCCTTCTTGCAAGAGCAACTGTTCCACTCATTTACTGTGGTGTTAGACACAACCAGAGGCACTGACAAAGGTAGTTTACATGACATCAGTCTAAAGTATGGTTACAATTTAACCCCTCGCATGCCAAGGCCCCACTGTTGGCTCCAGATTTTCATTCCTCACTCTTGTAATTACATATACTGTATAATACAATACAATCTTTATTTATAGAGCACTTTTAAAACAACAGAGGCTGACCAAAGTGCTGATCTTTTATATCTTTTATTACATATATTTTATATTAATTTCAATGTAGCTAAAGAATAATTCATATTAGCTACTCATGCATTCAAATATTACAGGGAAAGGCCTGTAGTCAGAGTTTTAGGTTCAATATGGCATAACATAACCGAGAGAAGTTGTCTACAGTGAACTTGCTATTATTTAGGATCTTATGATATATTGCTTATATCAATGGTGCTGAAAAGCAAAGCCCTGTCGAGCCATCAGTGGCTTTCTGAGAAGGATAACAGCAGCGAAAAAGTGTGTGATGCGCAAGGGCCCAGCAATCGTGCTAGCATCATGTTTCTGAATAAATAGCAGAGCCACCTGCTAAGGCTAAACGCTAGTACGACAGCAACATTTGTCTGCACCCCCTTCTGTTCCATGGCATTGAGGTGTGTGTGTGTGTGTGTGTGTATGTGTGTGTGTGTGTATGTGTGTGTTGGGAAGGCAGGATTCAAAGATGTGACATTTGAGTAGTAGGATTATTCTCTCTATCACTATGTCCTGTGGGACATATAGGTTTTTCATTTGAGAACATGTTTGACATATGACTGCATTGCAGCAACAATGTAAACTGTATTTGGCTTTGAATTTTTTAAACTGATTAGTTAAAATTGTGATTAATTTTTGCAACAGTGATCTTTTGCAACAGTGACAGAGACACCAACAATAATAAATGTTATCTTAACGCAAGGATAATAAATGGAAGCAAAATAGTAAGATTTAAAATCAAAATAGAAACAATAGCTTTCAAATCCTATATCATTCAAATGAGGCTCTTTGACTCAAAGGCCACTTTTGCAGGACATCTGCAATGGGCAAAAGGTCCTGGCAGGATGTCCTGATGCGGTGTACCATTTGGACTGTAGATAACAGGCATTCTTAGCATACCTATACACCCGTGCTGTTACTGAGTTACGACAATTTACTGTGTGAATACAGATGGCCAATCTAAGGTCGCCTATTACCTTTAATGACAAAGTCTCTCTCAGGTTATCATTTGGTTCTTTTGGCATATTAATTCAGGCATAAATTTGCATGCATTTTGGAAAAGCTCCAAACACATTTCAAAATTCTTTTACTGAATCTTGACAGTGTGAAAGACGATGACACAAAATGGCTTGGAGGGCTTATGAATAGTAAGGAGATTAATCTCTTGTCAACCAATCATCAGGCTTTTATACCACTAGAATTTATTTCTTCTTAACTTGATACAAAGCAGTGAAAATTATATTAGGATCTTGAAGCAGCACCAATGTTAACAAATGATTCATTAATAAGCCATTAAGAATTCTCAGTTTCCTCTAGACGTGTAATGAGAAGAGGGAGTAAAGGGATGTCATTTTGCCTGGAGTTGGGAGCAGTTTTTTTAATAAACTGGAGTGTTGGTGTTCTTTTTTTGCTCCAAAATCGCACTGATGCTGTTCTGTTCCATGAGCATAAGGTGCTAATTAACTACATCAACTACACAGTAGAATTAGTTAAAAATTCTATTAGCAATTATTTGTTAAACATGTCTCACCTGTTGCTAAACACTCTATTAATGTGCAGTCAGTGAACAATCAATGTGGAATTGGCAAATCGTTTTCATAAAGACGCTGGTGTTCTCTTGTGTGTGAGAGGGGGGCAGGGAATGGGGTGTCTGGAGTAAACCAAATTACAGAATGGCTTGAAAATTGCTGCTGGTTCAGTCTACCTCACAAGACTTTGTCCTCTAGACATTAGTAGCAATAAGTTCTCAGATTCAGTAAGAAAACAGAAAAAAAAGGACTGCCAGTAATTCATTATGTGCTACCACAGCTTCTGATGACGAACAGTTTCCTAGAGGAAGTTTTGAGGAGTTTAGACCCTTTGTGTAGACTGAGCTTTATATGTCATCTTTTATGTAACATTGCACAGAGAGAAGGCAGGATGAAAACGATGAGCTGGATTGCATTTGTAAGGGGCAAATCTACAGGCACAATCCTCCTACCAATCCAAATCTACAGCCACAATTCTCCTTCCAATCCAAATCTACAGGCACAATCCTCCTTCCAATCCAAATCTACAGGCACAATCCTCCTTCCAATCCAAATCTACAGCCACAATCCTCCTTCCAATCCAAATCTACAGGCACAATCCTCCGTCCAATCCAAATCTACAGCCACAATCCTCCTTCCAATCCAAATCTACAGGCACAATCCTCCGTCCAATCCAAATCTA
>JAOYMR010000003.1:9702506-9721472 GCA_025802075.1 Tenebrosternarchus preto
ATTAATCTAAGAATTAACCTAAGAATTAACCTAAGAATTAACCTAAGAATTAATCTAAGAATTAACCTAAGAATTAATCTAAGAATTAACCTCAGAGCTACACCAGGTAACATTTCGTTATGTCGATAACAGCTTTGCATTCATGAATGATCTACCCTCATGTACAACGCAGGTTTGTGGTAATTATTCATGGAGAACTGAACCACTGCCACTGACTGGCAATCAGAAGATATGATAACCTCAATTACTACTTCTGTGTTAGCGACTGGATAGGACTGAGCAGCAGTAGTCTGTTACTAGGGATGTAATGGTATAGAAAAATCATGGTCTGGTTAAAACCAGTTTGTACATCATAGTCCTGTATGAGTTTGGTACAGTAGGAAAAAAGCAACAAACCCCCTGTTTGTTTTTTATTTATTTTGAACAGACAACAGTGCAAATTACAGTTTGTCCCACCTAGGAACCAACACCATGTGGTAGTTGTTAAAATCCATAGTGTATTAAGCAGTAAAGTGTAAAATGTAAACAACGTACATGCCCTCTTGCATAGGTAATATTTTTTATATAGGGCTGAAAAAAACCAAAAGGCAAAAGGTCAAAATCATTATAATACTGAAAAGAACCATCAAATTCAATTTGTTTCACTTATATTTCCACATTCAAAGCTTAAGCCTAGGCACATGAAATGTAAATGACAATTGTTTCTGGTCATGTCTTTGAAGTCTTATTTGGAGGGGGGGGGGGGGGGGAGGCCTTGGCCTGGTGATTGGTTGGTATAGAATAGTGGGTAGTAATTCTGTGGGGGACTGGAAGTCAATCCTCCATTTGGGCTGGAAGTCAATCCTCCGTTTGGGCTGGAAGTCAGTCCTCCGTTTGGGCTGGAAGTCAGTCCTCCGTTTGGGCTGGAAGTCAATCCTCCGTTTGGGCTGGAAGTCAATCCTCCGTTTGGGCATGTGTATAACACTAAACTAATGAACGTATGGCAGTGAGCATGTTCACGTGTTTCCACACAGATTCCCTACAGCTGTCCGAAAATGGTGACAAACTGGGCTGGAACTCGAGATGAAAGGTAAAGAGTTGGGAGAAATAACTGGCATCGTGAAGAAGCTGTGAGGGGCTAAGATGAAGCGTAGGCTGACTGTGGACAGGGTGTTAAATAGGTGAAAGCAAAGTGGTAAAAGGTGTGTCGTATCAGTTTTCTGGGGAAGGTGAATGGTGTCTGTGAAGATGGGAGGACGAGTCATTGTTGGAGAGTGCGTGAGGAATCCTGGGAGCTGTAGTGTTGGTGAAAGGTGGTGTGGCATAACAACATGGTGAAGGAAGAAAACAGGTAGTACCGACTGATCCAGATAGTGAACCTTCAGTGGACTAGAAATGGATTTAATTCTTTCGGAAAACGTCATTCACCAAACCTTCTCAGAACTGTTGAACAAGCACTTGTGCGTGAGCTGTGGATATGTGGAGTGGGTCTTCAGCAATACGAGCTCTCTGGAGTCACAAAAACAAAATGTCACAGGCTCTTGTGAAGAAATCTGGGTTCAGTTTCACTTTAGACTGTCTTGTGCTGAATTTCCACCACTTATGATGGTGCAGTCAAATACAAATCACAGGTAGAAGTCGGTGAGTCTGATGGAACAAGAGTTTCTGGTTTTGGCTTGTTGAAAAGGTGGCAACCCTAAATGGTCTCTGGTTGCCTTCCCTCTTTGAATCTGATTTGTGAGTCATGCGGTCTGTTAGCACTGGGGTGTGTGAGCTCGTACATAATAACCACTGGGACCTTTCAAGGATCCACGGGAGATTGTCAGAAAACAGTGTTATTAGTTGTAGCAGAGAATCCACATTTACATGTGTGTTTTTAGTGCTTGGATGCATTTAGGAGTGTAGAGAGCCTTGTCTAATAATGTAGTTAAACAAACTGCTAGAAAATAAACACTGCAAGTTGTTGGACAGGTTTCCTTGATGGATATCGGTACTTTGGAGGAGATGAGAACAGTAGGAGAACTGAACTTTGTCCTCAGCAGTTGGTACTAACCAAATCTAAAAGGCACCACAACATACCTCTATATTAGAATTTTGCCCTTCCATCATTCTATACATGACACTTCACAGTATCATTGTATCTCCATGCATGTCTTTTTGCACTGGATTTGGCTACACTTTGTTCAGTGCATCAGAAAAACACAATACACATCTCAGTGGGGTTTTTCCCTTTAGAAAAGCTCCTGAATAAAGAAACTAAATGACAAGTGGAGTACTGAGCATTCTGTTCTGACATCTGCTTTGACCACAAAGATTAGATGAGTATCCAAGGTGACCAGCAACCACGGTGTGGCTTTGGAACTGTTCACTGGCTATGGGACTGTTCTCCGAGTGGCTATGGAACTGTTCTCTGAGTGGCTAGGGACTGTTCTCCGAGTTGCTAGGGAACTGTTCTCTGAGTGGCTATGGGACTGTTCTCTGAGTTGCTAGGGAACTGTTCTCTGAGTGGCTATGGCACTTTTGAAAGTGACATATCAGTTCTATGTTACTGTTTCTATTTGATATCAAAATATTGATCTATTAAGTTTATTGCTGATCACTCCTGATACAGAGGGCGCATATGGAACGCGTATAATTTTTGCAATGAGATCAAATGCAAGAAGGCTTTGTGTTACTTATGTCCTCTGGCATGTTGAAATATTCAGTAAAACATGCCACAGAGGGAAGGGAGAAGTTCTAGTGTTGGATTGTTGGATGTGGCAGAATCTGACACCATTCATATTTTCTAGAAGCGTATGTATCTGTGTTCTAGAAGCGTCTGCGTCCGTGTTCTAGAAGCATCCGTTTCCGTGTTTGTCTCTTTTTGTGTTTTGCATGTGTTTGTGTGATGTTGGGTCTCACAGCAAATGCCCCTTTATCATTTTATACTCTGATGTGTGTCTGTATGTGTGTGTCCGTTTCTGCCTTTTATACTTTGCATTTTTGTGTGCACACGTGTATGTGTGTGACTATGTGACGTTTGTGTACTGCTGGGAAATGTGACAGGTCTCTGAATAACTATGCCCAGATAATGATGTGAATGTGTTTATTCCTTTTTCTTACCTTTCTTTTTTTTTTTTTTTTGGCTCTCCCAGCTTGCTGTAGTCATGCATTACCATAGTGCTGACACCCACACTCCTGACAACCTCATTACCAATGCAGCTTGCATCATCCTGTACAACCCCCCCCCGGGCCTGGTCGAGTCGAGGGCTCGAACCCCCATCTCTCTCTCTTCTCTCCTACGTCAGGCCCTGCAAAGCTGACCTTTTCCTCTATCACACTCTGCTTGCTTGTCTCTCTGTCTCACACTCAGGACATCAAACAGTGGGGCAGGGTGAGCAAGAATGAGTATCAGTGGGAGAGTGAGGTGAGGAGAGAGAGACAGAGTGCAGTTAGGTATCGATCAAGGGAGTTATTGAGTTCTGAGCTCTTGTGGATGTGTGTGTCTGAGTTAATGAAGAGCTTTAGAAGTTGGCCTGTTAGTGTATTTGCGATAAATTCGCCAAATTATCAAATATTTGCCTTTCTCATTTGTATAACATCATACGCACATTGATTTCAGTGTGTGCAATGTATTTTTTATTGCACTATTTGCTCATTTCCTGTCAAATTATTTTATGAATATGAGAAAATGCTTTATTTATCTAACCATATACTACAGTTGGTCACGACCAGGAAATTTGTCATCTTAATGATGATTTTTTGATAGTTCTCTCAGACAGTGGAAGCATGAATATGTACTAGAGTCACGGTCTTGGTGACTGAGCTGAAAGAACAGCGGAGTATTAAAGTGCATCATTGCGTCAGTGGCTCTCTTCCTGTGTCTTTGTTCTGCTGTCCCACTCTCTCACACCTTCCTTCTCCCTGTTCTTCCCAGTTCCCACTCCCCGCAGAAGCACGCAGTCTCCGTGACAGGCGCTCAGATTTCTCCTAATACGGATTCTGTCCCCATCTCCGCGCTTGGCTTTGTTTAATGCAGCATGTAACCAGAGGGGAGGGAGCGAGCAGGATCGTCTTATGTTGGGTAAAGTGCAGCTCATGCGCTCTCAGTCATTCCAAGGACAGTGGGAACACAGCACAGAACTTTGCTTCGTTATGCAATTTGGAGCTCGGCATTTTTAAGAGCTTTCAGGATCTGCCCTCGTGTTCTGCTCAGCGGAGCGATTAATGCTGTCTTCGTGAGCGTGCAGAAAAGTACATAAGGAAGAGTGTTTATCAGAGAGAGTGCTGGAGGGCAGGTGGGTGGGCTGGGTTGGGGTTAAAGGCTCTCAGGGAACAACACAGGCTCTAGAGGTTGCCGCTGGTTACCTGTGCTGGATCTCCTGGTCAGAGTCGGGTGAATGTACAGCAGAACTGAAGTGTACAGCCTGAGTTACTGTAGCTTTATCTAAAGATGAGCTGTCATTAGTGCTGCACTGCCAACTCTCAACGGTTTAGCTGACCTAAATTCCACCTTTCCCATTTTTGCTGGTCTGGCCCAAACTTCTGTCCAAGGTGAGACTGTCCGTCAAGTTTAGTACCTGAAATATTTTGGAGCTATTTATTATCACCTGGATGAAGAACATGAAGAGAATATGGACCTCTTCTGTACACAAGGGAGAAGATTTTGGGCAAACACAAAGATGTTGCCTAGGCACACAGAAGAATACACAGGAAACTACACAACACAGTGTTAGCATGAATACCTGCCAGCTGCAGGGTATTGTGGGATAACAGTGTAGGTGAACTAGGTCTGTTGTGCTGTTGTGTTTGTCTGGAGGGCAGGCATGGAGACACAAGATATCAAATTCATTAATAGTAGTCATTTTGTTAGGAGCAGGGTGCTAAAAGCACAATTATAGCTAGTATTGCAGGGATGCTGTGGGTGGACTGGGGATTTCTCTTTCATTCCCCCAACAGATAAATTGTTTTTGTGACAATGCGGGGGTAGCAAACACAGCAAGGGTCCTTAACACACACACACACACACACACACACACACACACACACACACGCATGCTCACAAATTGAGGGATGTGCAGAAAGAAGCATGCATTTACGCACGAGCCGGAGCTCCACTCTCTCTCTGTTGCACTGCGGTGGTGAGAGCCAAAGCCCATCAGTACAGCTTGTGCCGTGCATGTCTATTAGAATCCTCCCAACCACCACCCACCGCCTCCACCCGCTCCCACCCAGCTCCAGAGCAGCTCGAGGCTCGAGCCAATAATCTGCTGCAGAGGCTACAGACGATGCTGCGGCTCCTTCCGGTCCTTCCGGGTTGCTGTAGGGGCCCAAAGCAGGCGGGCCTGTGCTGGAGTGCGGGGCAGACACGAGCGAGAAACGTGAGGGCTTGCGAGGGGTGGGGGGGGGGGTTACGCTGGGCTTTTGATTTGGCTCAAATCGCAGTCCAAAGCCATCAGGGGACACGGCAGAGCAGAACAGAGAACAGAGGCACAGTCGAAACTAGGTGCTTAGAACGTCTTAAAAAAGATGAGGGAGAGGACGATCAGACTGAGAGAAAGTTTATCTGAGCTAAACTGGGACACCGACTGACAAAAATGCACATTGCTCACACTATGGTTCAACTTTCACTATGAACACACACACAGTATGCTTTTATTTCGTATGTGTACACAAGCATATAACTGCATGATGCTGGCGTGTTTTGGTGTGCAGACTCGTGCGTGTGCGTTTTGCTCTTGTCTTGTGAGTTTCGATGTGACACTCTTGCGGTGACCATTAGTGCTGTATATACCACTGCGGTATACAGTCAGTGCTCCCATCCACTCACACCTGCCTCTTCCCTCCTCTTCTGCTTCACCGCATTGTTTGGTTTCACTGTGAGCAGATGATGCCAAACCCCATATCATAAAACAGAAAGAAAGAAAGAAAGAAAGAAAGAAAGAAAGAAAGAAAGAAAGAAAGAAAAATAACAAAAGAACGAAAAAGAGAAAGAGGAAGGATAATAAAACAAACTAACCCGGTTTTTTGAATTTTTTTGCAAGTCAGAGACAAGAAAGATTCTGAAGTGTAACATTGACAACAACAACAACAACACAAAAGACCAAAAGACACACCTCATACAGCAGGAGCTCAGCCTGTTATCTTCCCCCCATTTTTTTTTTATTACTCCCCGACCCCTGAGACACCTGCTGAACAGAGATTTTATTTCAACATTCATTATTTACAGAGACTCTGTCTTTGTTGTTACTCTCTGCCAGAACAGGCCTACTCAAAGTATTCTACTTTTTATCTAACCAGCAAGCGGGGCGAGGACACAGAGCGATGGTTTGGGCGTATTTTTTTGTGGAGTTTCTTGAATACGGAAGCAACTGGAAATTTCTGTGTCTTCTCATTCACACTTTGCAGGAAGCAAGATAAATAACAGTCCGAACGCCTGCCAAAATGGATATAGCTTTTCCAAAGAGCTGGAGAGATAATGATTCTGCCATAATTTTACATAAAGACTCTATGTGAGTTGTGTTCAGTGCTACATAGGTAATTTTCCAATAAATTTCTCCATAAATGTATAGTTAAGGATCTTCTCCGGAGCTCCAGCACACGGTGGCTTAGATGATCTCTAATTTTATTTTTTCAACAGCCACGTTCACAGAGATGTTTCACGTTTCTACCATGCTGCCATGCATCAACATAATGTTCAGATTTCATGCTCACTGACTGGCAACTTATCTGCTCTGCCATTTTGGGAAGGTACAGATTTGTATCTCATGACTTTTATCTCATGCCTTTTTCAGCGTCGCTGGGGAATGCCTGCTGCAGTGAGATATGGCCATGGCTAATACCTTTAACCCTGCTTCCAATAACTTTTTTTGATCAATACTTCCCCTCTTATAGTGATAAAATCTCTTAAAACCCAGTCATATCTAAATAAGGTTTGCCTGGGGGTGCCTGGCAGTGTGAATTGTGCGATTCCTTCTGTGCAAAAGCCCCTCAGCATATACAAAATCCCACCATTTGTGAAAGCGTGTAAGGAAAACCATCCCAAGGATCTCTAGGATGCTATCAGATTAGCACATTATGTTCCATGAATGCGGAATTTTTTTTTTTTTTTTGCAAGTGATTGAACCGAGGGCATTTTATATAACCATCATACTCCACATTTTCCACTTCCACTTGTAATGTCAGAAATTTAACACAGGCTACATCTTTTTACAGGTCACTTAAAAAAAAAATGAATATGAAAAAAGTTCAGTTTAGATTGTGGTTAGAGCCAGACATCCCCTTGCAATAAGATAGGAGCACCACACACACACACACACACACACTTAAAAAAGAGAACAAAGAATGAGAGTGGACTACTGGACAATATGTAAAGTGTAAAGGGACCACTGATATGTCCAAGAGTGGCACCATCTAATTATTATGGATTAGCACTTGCAGAATGTATTATAAGTGTATGTAAAATAAGTGGGCGTAAAATATACTGACATTACTGTGTATTGGTTTAATATTTGTTATGGTGTTCCCAATAAAGGAACAGGTTAAGATAGCTACAGTGTTGCTATAATTATTTAGATCAATATGAGCTAATTGCGATGCGTCAAGTGTAGTGCCTGTTTACTCTGTTTACGTGGAAATGGAAAACATGCTACCCACCTGAAAAAAATGCAGTAAGTCTTTTATTCTCAGCCAACTGAATTTCAATCATTGTTTTGTCAATTCTGTTTTGGGAAAGAATTTAATTTAACATGTAAGCACACAATTATGACAAATATAATTGTTTAATGGAATTTATTTAATAATATGATGTAAGCCTGGGATAGGAGTTAGGGTGGCAAGGCTTTTTTTCAAGGTTGGGATCTGCCATCCTGTACCACCCTGTGCCACCTATGTAGCCACGACTCTTATAGGGACACGGAAAGATGCAGAAGAGAGAGAGAAACCCAGACAATGGGGGTGACTAGAAACAGGTGAGAGAGGAAGAAATGGATGGGTGAAGGTTGAACGAAGGATAGGAGAGAAAGAGAGAGAAGAGAGAGAGAGAGAGAAGGCAGAACGATGTCATTTGGGAGTTTGTTGGTCCCACTCTAATATCAGAAAAAGAAAATAAAGACTCTGTTCTGCTGTCATCTACATCTCCATAGAGCACGCAAAGAGGCTTCTGCTGCTTCCACTGCAGCGTCATGCACAGTAAAAACATGGTGGATCATGGTGCTCACACTCACCAGCCCTGCTGCCTGACCCACTGACAGCTGCATGACTGTGTCTTCTTGTGTCTGTGCGTGTCACGTGTGAGGTGTTCCAAGTCACTGTATGTGCGTGTGTGTGTGTGTGTGTGTGCGTGTGCGTGTCCCAGCCCACCTCTCTGTGCTTGTTGGGTGAGTATGCCCGGGCCAAGGATGCCGGGGTGTCCAGGTGGGCAGCAGCCAGAGCGCCCTCACCCCACGTACCCCGGCCCCACCTGCATCCTCCAAGCTCTCTCTCTCTTTGCCTTCTTCCTCTGAGTGAAGGAAAAAAAAAAGAAGTGAAAGGAAGAGAGGAAAGAGAGCCTGACTCCTCCCTGGAGGAGTCACCAGCTGAGCCGGAGGACGAGGTCAAATGGTGACGGGGGGCGCAGGCTGACTCTGCCTTTTCTCCTTTCAGCAGTGAGGAGGCTCCGTCTGCCTCGCCCGGTGCCTCGACGTCGCCCGGGGCCACTGCGGCCCCGTTGGGTGGCGGTGCCCCGCAGCACGAGGGCTCCGCGCAGCCCCCGGACCAAGGGAGCCCGGCACCACCTGCCGACGGAGGAGGGGGGGGCAGAGGGGGAGTGCGGGAGCGCGAGGCTCAAGAGCTGGCGGAGGCGGGAACGAGGGAGCGGGAAAATGAGAAGGATGGAGAGAATCCACCGGCCCAGGTCCAGCAGCAGGAGCAGATGGAGGAGGAGCAGGAGGAGGACGGGAAAAAAGAGGCAGAGGATGAGGAGGCCGGAGGAGGCAGGCGAGGCACGGGAGGAGGGGGCAGGAGGCCCAGTCTGCACCACACGGCCTCCCCCATTAGGGTGCAGAGGAACGGGGCCTGCAGCCACAGCGCCACCTCCGACTACGAACTCTCGCTCGACCTCAAAAACAAGCAGGTAGGGTCGCAAGGCAACATGGGGGTTGTAGTTTTGGGGGAGGGCGCGTGAGTGTGGAGAAAGCGGCTCCTGAAGCTCGGTTGGTGTCGGGGGCTGCCGTTTAATGCCTGGAGTGTGTGCATCTTTGGCTTTGCATTTTCTGCTGCGAAGCTCGTGTCCTGATGCAGACTCTGCTTTGAAAATTAGTTTGTGGCTTGTGAAGGTTATGGAGAAGGTGGTCCATGCTAGAGGTGGCTTGGTTCCTTCAGAGTGGATCATACATCGTCGTCATCATCATCATCATCATCATCATCATCATCATCTTCCTCATTCTCATTCATCTGTATCAAAATAGGCCCTCTATTCATCAGCACTGTCAGTCCGACACGTGATGTCCAAATAAAATTGGAGTTATATTCGCTGTCTTCATTGGTCTCTGTCTCGGTCTCGGTCTCTTTCTCTTTCTGTCTGTCTCTGTGTCGGTCAGACCTAAGGCTTCTCACACAGTTCTAGTCATTTGGAGCCTTTCACTGCAGTGTCATATGTTACCTGGGAAACGTTAATATGAGACAGATACAGTAGAAAAGATATATCACATGTATGAGAAGAAAGATAAAGGGGGAGGATTGTAGTCATGGTAACAGGTAAATTCTCCCCAAATATTGATATATCTAAAGGACTAGTGGTTTACTATTATTATTATTATTATTATTATTATTATTATTATTATTATTATTATAGCTTAAAACATGCTATTTGATTGGTGTTTGTATAAGTATGCGCATTATTGAGCACAGTTGAACATAACTCTAGTCCACATCATTATTACACCGAATGGATGACCATCCTTGCAGTGCACTCTTGAGAATAACCTTCCTCTCCTACTAATTGCCTTTCTCAGAGCCTTTTTAAAGAGCCTCACCACTGGTGTTTCGGAAATAAACTGCACTGACATTTATTTCCTGTGAGAGAGTGGTTCGTTTTTTCACCGTCCCGCACAGTTGTGCGGAATCCGGCAGTCAAACGCAGCCCCTCTTGCTTCACTACCACAGTCCCTATGACTAAGACCTGAGAAATGCTTTCATGGGGAACAACAACATAAAAACTAATTCATATCCTTTTCCAAAGTTTATGACAGGCTGTCTGAAGAGCAGCGTGAGGAAAATGTGCGTTTTACCTTTCGCTGTGCGCGTCTTTCTGCATTGCTAATACTTAAGAAAAGGAGGGGATGAATAATTATGAAAATGAAGTGCTGAGAGCGTTGAAAGTGGATCTTCCTTCACACAGTTGCACAGTCGTGGGATTGTGTTTTTGTTAATAGTGGCTCGACGGCCGTGTTGGCTGACTATGGCTGTGGTGACTGTAACAGAGTTTTCCTCTGTCTTTTTTTGGCAGGTATGGCCCCTGGTTTTTTGTCATTCTCAGATGTATGCTGTATTTCTCATTATATAAAATATGTTGATCATTTAGGTTGGAATATAACGGTCATCACCACGCCGAGAGCTGTCGAGTGATTACTAACATACCAGTGGTTTCCATACCTGGATTTCATTGGGATATTTTCATGCCACAAGATCTAAGGCTTCCTTCCCACAGCGTTTATTATATCTCTTCCATTATTTTCAGTGTTGTTACAGCTAGAAAGAACACTCATACAGTGGAACATAACAATAGTCAAAGATTTATTGTCTTTGGGAGATCAGAATCTTCTAGTAAGGTCCATTATGTGAAAGTCTAAATGCATCAACTACTGATGCATTATGGGGTTTTGCATAAGAACACGTAAATCCCCAAACACTGGGATTATGTGTTATGGGTATTTCTTCTGCATCCTTTTAATCTCCAGTATTATATTCTATATCCACCACAAACTAGATCCCTCATACAGCAGAAACGTGCTGATAATCTGTTTTTTTGTTACTCCACAGAGGTTGTTGCATTCTGATGGCTCCACAGATAGCTACAACCGCCCTTCTTCTGCATGATTGCCTATTTATGCTAATCAAGACCCATGTAGCCTCCCAATGAGACCTTTGATTACCCTGTCCCATGCTGATCAGCTCATTAATATACATGCAACCCTGAGATACACATCAATGCAAATGAGGAATTAATGTCAAGCACCAAAAATGGACTTGTGTGACAGAAAATTAGTAGGATGAGTTCACTCCAGTATGAATGTTTTACTCTGTATTGCTTTTTCCTCAGCATTTTGGCCAGTTTGTGGAATGATAGTATTTGCAGAGAGGGTCATGGCAGAGGCTGTTGAAATGTCCTTGGAGAGTTGAGGATTGGGAGAAGAGGGAATAACTGACAGCATTTGTGCTATGTTTAGCTGGAAAACAATATCTGCTAAACATGCAGAGGGTGGGAAAAAAAGATTAAATCTCTGAAAGGAACCTGTTTTAGGCTGACCTTTCGTATCAGAAACCCTCCACTCCCGGCCAAAGCAATAATGATCTTTTCCCCTTTCAAACAGGCTAAAAAAAAGCAACCTCTCTGAGAAAGTGACACGATACAGCTAGTGAAGTAGGCAATCGCAGCTTCTTCATCCACTCTTTAGTCTATGAGGACAAAGATCTCGCACCTAACCCTTGATATTTGTCATTTCCCATTTGGTTGGCTGTTGGGTTTCAGCTGCTAAGCCAGCACTTGCCTCAGCACTGAAGTGCCTCATATTTTCGGGCTCTTAGTCTCTTTTGTGTACAGCTTACGAGCTTTGCTGAGACGTTAGCAGGCCATGCTCAGCTAGCGGACTCGTCCACCTGTCGGGCTATATTTACCGCGCTAATTAGACAGGAGCCATGTCACAGCTGCCCCGACATCACCTGCAACCCCCTCTTCATCCACCAACATGGCATTTCCGGTCTGATCTCTCGCCGTCCGCGCTTAGTTAAGTGATCAGAAGCAGAAATGGCGGCTTGCTAACGGGCAGGACTATGCTTGCTGAAGTTCTCTCTCTCTCTCTCACACTCTCGCTCTCTCTTTTTCTGTTCTCATTCTTTCATGCATCTCTTTTTGCTTCGTTGCCGTCCTCCACTTCCACTATCCAGTGTTGTTCCAGAAGTTGTTCCAGAAGACAACAACGTTCCTGCTTTCTCTCCGAGCCGCCCTCGTGTCTCGGCTACATCGACTGATGCTGCTCAGTATCCCTGTTGCTTTTCTTAGAGTTCTGGGTGAACGAGCACTGAATGCCAGAGACATCCTGTAGGACGTGCCTGGACATGTTTTGTTCACCATTTTGTCTCATGTCTCCCACAGAGCAAAGAAACAAATAATCCAATCTGCCTTAGCTAATCAACCCCCTTCCCTCCTGAGACTCCAGCCAGTGTTCAGCGTCTCCTCTGTGTACTCATACCTCATTTTCTATTATAGCATTCATACAGGGCCTCTGGTTATTACCATCATATAATAACCACTTCTTGAGGCTTGATTTTTATGCATTTTTGTCATGAAGTCTGAAGACCTCACCATGTCAGCTATGCGGCACTGAAAAGTCCTGATAAACTTGATGAATATTCAAGGCAGGTTCCACCAGGCGGGAGCGTACACTTGAAGCGCCTGTCTGTGAAAAGGGAAACGTCTCAAAGCACACATTCCACCCACCCAGGTCTGAGTATTCCCCAAATGACCCTCTCTTTTCCCTACCGCGTCCAAGCGTACGCAAGCACAAAAGACACGGCATTTCAAGTTCTTGCGAGGTGCGTTTTCTTTTTAAGTTTCAGCACACTTTTTTTTTTTTTTTGCAGAGGTCACTTGCACAGAGCACAGCAGTCTCTTTACCACAGAAGAAGAGATTAACCTCAATGTGTGTTAATCTCTGCGCATGCCAGTCATACGAGAGGGAAGCCTGCTGCTGACAGTGACCGGATTCGCGGGTGGAAATTGTGTGCTTCTGACTGACGGAGCGCATTAATGCGTCGGCCTCCAGGCGTACAGTCATCTCAGACCAGGATGACTCGTAGATATTCAGGACAAGACTATAGTGTTCTGTTCGTTTGTTAAGTAACTTGGGGTATATTTTTTTTAACATAAGTTCACTTCTCCTATTGGATTGTTCTGTTCTGATATCACTGTATCCTTATTATTCTGAACGATATGACTGTCAAGCAAAGGAACAGAAATTCCGTTATTATCAAAGCCTGGTACATACATTATCAAGTCTGTACAAATTACTGAAAACATCAAATTATGGACAGATACCTGAAATAGGGCCATTTTTTCAACCATCTTAGCATTCTATTTGTAAATGAAAGAATCTTTTTTTTTCTAATACCCATCTCCCAATAATAATTTACAGAGAGAGTCGGGTGATTAGGGAAGATGAGTCTCTCAAAAAGGGTCTTAATGGCATGGAGAATGTAAGTGCATAAATAGTACATTGGATGTTGTACTCTGTCATATCCGTGTAACGAAGTAGCAGAGAGAGAGAACGGCGAAACGTGTCCTGACAGCTTGGCTCTCTTTCTTTCTGTCTCTGAAATACTCACAGGCCACTCATTTCAGGCAAATGGATGGAAAGGACAGTTTCATTTATTTTTTTTTAATCCTGAGTCGCAGCCAATTTGTGTCCGTCGCACGAACGGTCTTGTGCTGGAATAAAGGTGAAACCGAAGACCGGCGGGGACAGCGGTGGTGGGAAGCGAGCGGGGGAGCGGAGGCTGTACCTGCTTGAAACCGAGCTTCGTACACGGACAGGGCGAAGCTCCCGTGCGCCAAGACACGACCCTCTCTGGGTCTTCCCGCCACCCTCACGGATCCGCCGCCACGCTATATCATCTTGCGTGGCTCACGCCGGATGCCCCCTGCACCCTTCATTAGCTCTTATTTTGCCTCCGGGCCACTGTCTCAGGCTCCGGTAGCACAAGTGCAGATCTGAGTGGGTGAAATGTTGTGTGAATCAGCAGCATGTAAAGTCTAATGTTATTTTAACCGTTGACATTTTTAAGCTTTGCTGGACGCCAGTAACATGTCTAAAGCTTTAGAATATGCCGTATTTTTAAACCGTCATTTTAAAATGCTTATTTGTTATTTTTCACCACAATGAAATCTGTTGGTGGTGATTTCTTTCATATTTATTTTCTTCGATACATGTGAATAAGCTCCCTCGATCTTGTTTGACACGTATGCCGTGCATCTCCTACAGGAAGTTTGGTCGTTGTGTCATTTCGTTTGAATGAATTTGAATGTTTCTCTTTTTGGACTTCTGTTAATCATCGGCATGACATAGTGCTTAATGGATAACGCTCAGTTCTTGTTGATTTCATTTAATCTGCTCATACCCCTCATCAAGTCAACCACTACTTATGTGTGTCTTCGCATCTCTGTTTGACCTCTGCTCACCTGTTTGACCTCTGTTTGACCTCTGTTTGACCTCTGCTCACCTCCTCCCTCCCCCCCTCTGCTTCCCGTAGATCGAAATGCTAGAACACAAATACGGCGGGCACCTCATCTCGCGCCGCGCCGCCTGCAAGATCCAGACGGCCTTCCGCCAGTACCAACTCAGCAAGAACTTCGAGAAGATCCGCAACTCCCTCCTGGAGAGCCGCCTGCCCCGCCGCATCTCTCTGCGCAGGGTGCGCGTGCAGAACGCCGAAGGCTTCTCGGCTGAGCGGGCGCTGGCTGAAGGCTGCTCCCCGCCCGGTATTCCCCTGGTGCGCTCCCCGTCGCTACCCGCCACCGTGGGGGCCTCCCTCACCGACCTGGAGGACTCCTTCACCGAGCAGGTGCAGTCTCTAGCCAAATCCATCGATGACGCCCTCAGCAACTGGAGCCTTAAGACCATGTGCTCGTTGCAGGAAGGAGGCACGTACCAGTTCAGCTCGGAGGCCTTCAGCGCCGCCGCTGGTGGAAAGTCCACGCTGACACCAGCTGGTAGGGAGGGCAGTGCCATGGACCCTGCCGCCTTGCCAACCGGGGCTGGTCAAGGAGAAAGTCCCGAGAATATTTCCCGGGGTGCCAGCAAGCTGATGATGGCTTTCCGGGACGTGACGGTCCAGATCGACAGCCAGAACTTTCGGATGTCCTCCTCCGTCATGGAATCATCCGCCTCAGTCTCCCTCGGGAACTGTGTCCAGCAGGAGGCGGCGGTGACCCAAGGCCTCAAAGAGCCTGCGCCTGAAGAAGTGAAACCCCAGGAAGAGCCCTCGCCTCCCCAGGACCCAGTTCCCCCACCTGCAGAGTCAGACCCAGGAGAGGTGCCCGACTACGATTTTCCAGCTCCCCCACCCAGTGAAGAAGAACTCGCAGAATATCTACCGCCCCTTGACCTAGAAAATACGGAAGCCCCGGGGCAGGAGGCGGCACCCCCGGTGGAACCAATGTCCCAGGCGGAGGAGATGCCTCCGTCAGGGCCTCCAGGCGCCACACCAGTCCCCGCCGTGGAGGTCCTGCAGGCCAAACGCAGTGAGTCGGACCCAGCGGACAACAGCTCAGAGCAGATGAGCAGCAGCAGCACATCCACGTCAGCCCGCTCGGCCTCCGAAGCCTCATCCAAGGAGGCTCTGCAGACCATGACGCTCAGCCTGCCCCGCTACCACTGCGAGAACCCGGCCAGCTGCAAGTCCCCCACGCTCTCCACCGACGTCATGCGCAAGCGCCTCTACCGCATCGGACTCAACCTCTTCAACGTGTGAGTACACTGGGGGGTGGGGGGGGGGTTCAACAGAGGTGTTAATTCCATTTATTTCCAATTATTTTCAACATTGAAGTGCCACAAGGAAAAAAAGGAAAAGAATCCTCACCAGGGTTTTGCTCAAGCTCCCTGGATTTTCTAATTAGCACAGACCAGTAGGAAAAATTAGTTCGTGGAATCATGGTAATCCAAAGAGCTTGAACAAAATCCTGGTGAGGACTCTTACTTTCTGAACCTGGAATACCCACCTCTGGGCTTCCACTCTGTTTTAATTTTCTTTTTTTGTCCTTTTTTTTTTGCTCATGGCACTTCACTGCCGAAAATGACCAACAGACTAATTTGAAGATGGGACTGCATGAAATATCACCACTGCCTGAACCTTTCACAGATACATGATTTGGAGGTTCATATTTCTGATCACGTCTCTCTTGTAATCTTCCCTGCTCTTACTCTAATATTATGATTTACCAGTTACACCGCTTCATATTGTCCCCTCCGTAACCTTCACTGACACGAGCCTGGTAATATCGCCAAAACAGATTTTCTCTCGCTCTCTCCAGCTTTTTCTTTTTTTAGCTCCCTATCGCCCTCATGCATGCGCAAGAAGACAGACACAGATGCATGCACTCACTCCCTCACCAAACCTGCCTCCAGCTTGCTGCCAACACCCCCCCCCACCCCCCCCCGGTGTCTGTCACCTTGAGTTTCCCTGAGCCTCTATAAATAGGTTCAACCCCATGCAAGGATGACTTGCTGCTCGGGCCTGTTTGGTCCATATCCATAAAACTGAAGCTTAGCAAGCAGATACAGAGTGGAGTGTGCCTCTGATCCCTCATTTAAAGAGGCATAGAGTTACACGTTCAAGAACATTAAGTACATTACGCTCAAATAATGTTCCAAAACTTCTAATATGAAGCTTCACTGTTATGAGAGACACAAAGAAAGGGGGAGAGGTTCTGAGCTGTGTGTCATTATAAAAGCAAAGAATTAAGTGTGTGTAGTGTGTGTGTTCTTGAACCACTTACTTTGAAACATACATGGAGATTTGGAATGTACTTTTTTAATCCTAGTTTTGACATATAGAGGCTTCATAGCTTTCTTTTTTCCCCACATCCTCCATTTACGTTTATCAGAGATGGAAACCTTATTTCATAAGGTTTTAATTTTTCATGTACTAGTTTTGCATGTGTTTAAGAATGCAATAACATTGTGTGGATTCACATTCAAAGACCATAAACTTGTGCATGTATGCAATGAAGCTAATCTCTTGCACCTGATCAAAAATAAGCACATTATTTTGTCGATTGGACAACCCTTGGGCAGACTCATACACCGTTTATAAATGTACCCTGATCAAAGAGACTGGAAATAAACTGAACAAAGATTTTCCGAAGGCAACAGGCAACAATGACACATTATGAATCATTAAACATAAAATGAAGTGACACAACACATTGTTCTGCCAGCCAAGCTGCTTTTTGGATATTTCTGACGTACCACACAAGCAATCGTTTTCTCCAGTATGCACTCATACATGTAGGTGCAACACAGTCGCCAGTGGCAACGTGAATCCCTGATTCAGGCGGATCTTTGTTTTATTTATTTATTTATTTAGCCTCGCTGCCTAATAAAGTGTTAAAAGTCTGCGCTCTCTTCACACGAGAGTGAAAGTAGCGTCGTTTCTAAGCAGTGCACCAAAGTGCATGCTGGGAAAGGTGAAGTCCCTTGTACACTTCATGTACAAACTGTACACATGCTAAGCTGTGGCCCTCATGCATTCTTTATAAGTCGTTCGGCAGTGGCAACCTGTGAATGGCCACTGTTTTTTTTTTTTTTTCTTTCAAGAAACTTTTCTCACTAAGACGTGTTAAAATGCAAAGAGTGAAAATGCCCAGTGCTTACTTTCGAATCTCAGCCCCCTTGGGGTGAACCTGAGGCCAGAGAAAGAGACAGTGGTTCAAAGCCAGATTTCTCATTAGCCGATCCTTTAAAGCAAGGACGTTAATCTCGGTCCATTAATTAAAAGTTCTTTGGCCACTGTGGAAATAACCATCAAGAGAACATGGCAGAAAAAGTTTCAAGATGACATAGCACTTTCACTGTACCCTAGGGACCTTGTTTCTGTGCTCCAAGTTGATTTTGCAGTTTTCTCTGTGACTTTTAACGTATCTGAAATAAAACGGACTGCTCATACTATTTAATAAATGTCCTTTGTACTGGAAGTAATCATGGGTGTATCAGCTGAGCCGTAGACCCCAGCAGAGGCCCTCGCAGGCAAGATTGAGTCATGGGGCCTCAGGTAAGACCGGTTGTTCGGAATTACAGTGTCACAACCGATTATAGGCGCTTGCACGCTGTTTCGTTTTTCTTTACTGAGGTGTTTTTTTTTTTTTTATTCTTGTTCTCTCTAGCTTTAGCTCTAGCCAAGTACCAGGTTTTACCCTTTATCAGATGGCACACCACGATTGAGTATGAGATATGCCACCAAACTATCCATACTATCGACCAAGAAAACACACATGTAGAATTATGTTCACAGTGATATGGGCATCAAATGGCAGATTTTTGGAGTCCATCCTGAATTGAATAGTGAGGCGAACACTGGAGACTGTAGGATTTATTTGTTTGTGTGTATGTTTGTCTGTATTTATTTGATTGTTTGTTTTAGGTTTGGCCACAAAGGGGCCAAAGTTTCAATTCAGAGGGTAAATAAATACCTTCGGATTCAAAAAGCTTCATAAGTGAGAGGGATAACCTTTAATGCTTATATAAAGCTATTTAAAAACATTCTGGAAGCATTATAATATCAGAGGCCCGATGAAGGTAGGATAACATACATTTACAATATCATACATTATAATATCATTATATCATATCATTATAATATCAATATCATACATTAAAATATCATTATATCATATCATTATAATATCAATAACATACATTATAATATCAGAGGCCCGATGAAGATAGGATAACATACATTTACAAAATTTGGCACATGCCCTTTGTCTAGAGTGACTTACAGAAGGTCTTTGTAGTCTCTATCTACACATATCATCATATGAGTGAAGATAGGTTAGTATCAAGAGTACTAGTAATATGAGTAGAGAATTATAATTGGTTCAGAATGACTTAGATTATAATTAGATTCAGAATTACTCTAAACTGAATTAAGGCTAAATGTGAGTTGAATGCAACCAACCATGACATTATATATGCTATACATAATCATATAATCATAATGACATTATATATGCTATACATAATCATATAATCATAA
>JAOYMR010000003.1:9741674-9761167 GCA_025802075.1 Tenebrosternarchus preto
TCTCTCTCTCTCTCTCTCTCTCTCTCTCTCTCTCTCTCTCTCTCTCTCTCTCTCTCTCTCTCTCTCTCTAAAGCAGCTGTGCTTTAATTAAACTGCTGTGAGATCGTTGCTACTCATATTTTTCTCTTTCACTTTGCTCTGCTCTGTTGTGATTGAGCGATTCAACTGGGCGCGAATAGTATGAAATCCAAACAAACATTTGAGCCCAGAGAGAGCAGCTGGCACCAAAGGAGAGAGCAGGCAACAGGCAACAAAGCCAACTGAGTTACTGTGACGTGGATTTGGTTCATACACAGCCTGTGTGTGTGTGTGTGTTTTTGTGTATGTTTATACATGTGTGTGTGTGGGTGTGCGTGCATGTGGGTGTGCGTGCATGCGTGCATGTGGACGTGGAGTGTTTGCGTGGGTGTGTGTGCATGCATGTGTGTGTATGTGGTTAAAAGGGGACGTGCTGCAGAAAGCTGCTAATGTGAGAACAGGAGATGCGGTTGTAGAATGCAGGCCTGGGTTTCCCTGCTGTTAATCACACACTGTAAAATCACAGGCAACAAATTTACTCCAGCTGGACTCAAAATGAATGGCATAATTGGTAACCCAATTTCAGTGATTTGGCTGTGGCATGGAACATATAATGGCACTCGCTTTCATATCATGATGATGAGAGTGAAAAAAAAATCCATTTGCTCTTTCTGTCTCTCTCCCTGTTAGACTATCCCCATGCTATAAGCATCGTGTCTCCAGTCTCTGGCTCAGACAAGAAGCAGGTGTTGAACTTTTGCGCACAGAGCTCCGAGGAGCTGCTGAAGTTTGTGGAAGACCTGAAGGAGTCCATCGCCGAGGTGACCGAGATGGAGCAGATTCGCATCGAATGTGAGTGGACATAGGCTGGTGTGCGCGAGTGTGTCGTGGTGCGTCGTGCCGAGTTTTATGGGTGTGGACGTAGGGTGAGAAGGGCAAGCCAGTTTCTAAGGCAGTCTGGCCAATCGAATTACTGTATACACGTGATGGGGCAGGACTTGCAGCTGTCAGTCACATCCTTCTACTTCCTGTTTGGTCTTGAATGGTGTGTGCAACCAGTTTGACTGGCTCTGCTTAAATGGGAGTAAATTTAAAGTAAATTTCCTTAGTAATATATATAACTTCAATATAACTTCAGTAAGAGACGAGGGTAAGAAAAAGTCAGTAGTCAGTATTTCAAACGTAAAGGAAGCAAAAGAACAGTGCCTCAGTAAATGTGTGTGTGTGTGTGTGTGTGTGTTTGATTTTCAAATTTTGTATCTGAATTATTTAAAAGTATGTTAAGTACACACAGATCGATCCATACAAATCTGCAGTTTTTGACTTTACTGAAGCATTTATTATCTTTTGCCAGCCTGTGCTACCTCTCAAAGTGAACTAATGCAGTTCCTGATTTAATTACATACAGGTACTGCATGTGTGTGAGAGATATGAAGGTATTTTAATATAGTGCTTAGATGAGATTTCCTTCTTTTAATTTCCTTTCTTTTTGTCTTTTTATTCTATTGGAACAACTATGTGTCTGAATGCGTGTGTATGTGTGTGTGTCCGTGCATGTGCTTGTGTATATGCTAACTCCTGTTTGTTCTGCCTGCACGTATATCCTTTGAGAGACTCTAGATGTTTTGATGCTCCGTTTATTTGTTTCCTTGCCTGCACTGCAGTCAGCCTTTCAGGCACCTTTGAAAAGGCCAAAAGAGAGAAGAAAGGAAGGCGGAGAGCAAGGGACCCTGGGAGCTGAAAATAACCAAATGATTCTCAGGGACCACAGAGGAACACGGTGGCTGGATGTACTCAAGAGAGATATTTATATATTGAAAAAGATAGTGAGAGAGAGAGAGAGAGACAAAGGGAGCAAGAGAGAGAAGGACAGAGAGAGAGAGAGAGAGGCAGAGAGATGGAGAGAAAAGAACAAAGAGTGAGAGGGAGAAAGAGAGAGAGGGGAAGAGAGAGAGAACTGTTACAGGACTTCAAAAGGCGTATGTGGCAGAGGCTGTCCTCTGTTCTTTAGATCCAGTGACAGAGATTGTGCAGGTCCATGGGAAATCGGTTTGCTTGTGTGTACGTGAGCCCACACGATATTGTTATAGGAGCCTAAAGAGCAACAGCTTTATGCTATTTTAAGAGGAGCATCTGGGCTTCGCTTCTCTCACTTTGCTTTTATCCTTTCGCCGCAGATCTAAGTTAACTGGACTCCTGCTGCCTCTTGTTGCTTCCTCACCTCTTCTTCTTCTTCTTCTTCTTCTTCTTCATCTTCTGGAGAGCTGCTAGTTTCCCTTCTTCCCTTGCAGTAAGAGAGCGAACGCGCTGCATCCCACTTGAAAGGTCTCAGCTGGATGTGGTTAGGATGAGCGCACAACAACACAACTTTACTAGCATCGCTGCCGCCCCTCGTTGACCATGAAGAAAGAAACGATTCCCATTCCTGTTCTTGGAGATCTGCTTTCTAACAGAGTTCATTTGGTACAACCATGATCACTGATCGCTGGCTTACAGAGAAGTGACTGAAATTTCATGTCTGTCGGACTAAGGTTAAAGTTCACGTGACCCTCTGCTCCTCTGCTTACTATAGCATATAACCAACCGAAATGCAGTTACATGATCTGAATCTCAGCCTCTCTCTCTCTCTCTCTCTCTCTCTCTCTCTCTCACTTTCTCTCTCTCTCTATCTCTCTCTCTCTCTCTCTCTCTATCTCTCTCTCTCTCTCTCTCTCTCTCTATCTCTCTCTCTCTCTCTCTCTCTCTCTCTCTCTCTCTCTCTCTCTCTCTCTCTCTCTCTCTCTCTCTCTCTCTCCCTGCTATCCTAACATTCGAAAGCCTTGGTGTGAGTTGTGCATACACCCCAGTTTAACACTGACTGGTTGATCTGGAGGATTCAGAAGAGTTCCCCTGAGACGTGTGTGGTGACAGGTCTCGCTCAGATAGGGGACTTTGCTGTTAGACCTGCTCCTGCTCATTATAGGTTTTAGTGGAAGCGATCGGTGTTTGGCGCACTGGACGCTCCTATAGATGATCACTCTGTATAGGCAGCGTCTGACTATTTGGTGAGGAAACGAAGGGGAGGCACAGCATTAGCGGATGCACACTGTCCTCATCAAGACCAGGTTGTGTGTGTGTGTGTGGGATGCACAGTAATTGTGGATTCAGACTGTCCTGATAAAACCCAGGGTGCGTGTCTGTGTGTGTGTGTGTGTTTGTGATACACATTAATTGTGGATTCAGACTGTCCTCATCAAGCCCAGGGTGTGTGTGTGTGTGTGTTCGTGTGTGTGTGTGTGTGTGTGGGATGCACATTAATTGTGGATTCAGACTGTCCTCATCAAAGCCCAGTGTGTGTGTGTGTGGGATGCACATTAATTGTGGATTCACTCTGTCCTCATCAAAGCCCAGGGTGTGTGAGTGTGTGTGTGGGATGCACATTAATTGTGGATTCACTCTGTCCTCATCAAGCTCAAAATGTGACTGGAACAATTTGGGAGAAAGTTGTTAGCGGTGACTTCAAAGGGCATGAGGCACACATTTCTCTGTGTGTTGTTTGTATGTGAAGCAGAAAGATTGTGTGTGTGGGCGGGTGAGTTTATCATAATCTATTACACAGAAATGAGTCGACACGCTCGCTTGCTCTCTCTTCCGCCCGTTCCCTCTCTTTTGCTCTCTCTCTCTCTTTTTCTTTCTCTTTTCTCTCTCCCTCCCTCTCCCTCTCTCTATCTCTCTGTGCAGGGGAGCTGGAGAAGCAACAGGGCTCCAAGACCCACTCAGCTAAGAACAATGGCACCCAGCTGGAGCTCAGAGGGAGAGAGAGCTCTCCATCGGGTATTCCACACACACACACAAACACACACACACACACACACACATAATTGCACAGAGGCACAGTAAGTGGATGTCTGTGGAAGGTTTGAGGAAGGAGATTAAAAACCTGAAAAAAGAAAAGACTGATCTTAACCTAGCCTCTCTGCTGCAGACACGAAGATATTCAGAAGATCAGTTTACAAATGTATCTTACATGAACACACTGGCCATCTCTTTATTCAACCGTTTTCAACAGTCAGCTTCTCATTAGAAGATATATTTTTCTTTCAAGTTTTTTTTTTTTTTCACTTTAATGTGGCAGAGCAAGTCACTTCTGAAACTGAGATCTCTGGAAATATGATATATGCAATGAATGACAGCTGAATCAGCCATCACATGTTAGTCTTTTTTAGTGTGACATTAATCATTGATTACCATATTTTTGTCTGAACCATGATCCATCTCTGTGCCGCATATTCATACCCCATATGCAGTATGTGATCCACATATGATAGGAAACCGTAACACTTTAGTATATTGCACATCTGCCATAAGGAAACATGACATCCACAACCAGCACTCCCTGCCTCTTTGAGTGGTTTGACGGGCGATTCCATTTTGTTTCCTTGCTGGGCAGGCAAGAAGGAGGTGGAGACGGCTCAGAGCGGACACAGTGCGGTAGAGGTAAGTATCTGTTGTCTTCGAAGGTAAGCCCAGCCATTTATACAGCAGAAGCTTCAAGTCAATGGTCAGTGAGGTTTATGCTTACAGGATAGTTTGTAGCCACAGACTGACTGTAGTCAGCCACAGACGAACGGTGCAGTGTCCCCTCCCAACAGACCGGTCCACTGCTCGCATCATCCCACCCCCACTCCCCTCCCCTCCAAAAGCCTTTCACATGGAATTTGGGGTGGAGCTGAAGCCAAGGGCGGTGCGTCGAAGGTCAAACCTGCATGTGCCACTCCGCCGACGATGCGGTGCTGAAAGGGGGAAACGCTCAGGTCGCTCTGCGGCTTTGCTCGGCCTTCTGGGAAGGTGGAGGGAGGGCACGTGGGACTTCTGAATTGGCCTAGTGCTTCTGAATTGACTTAGACTGATGTGATGTGTTTTGGTGTAGCTGAGAAGGTGGAGTCCTCTGAGCAGGAGAGAGGAAGGGAGGACGTGCTCTCTGCCCATTACGCATATTTTGTATGCGAGGTTACAGCCCACTATTTGTGGCAATGCACTGAACCAGGCAGAATATGCAAATAAGTTGAACAATTAATGAATTTAGACTTTTTTTTTGTCAATGTTTGGAAATTAAAAGGGAAAAAGAGAATAAGGGAAACAGAATGAGGAGAGAGAAAGAAGAGAGAGAGAATGTGTGTGTATTTGTGTGTGTGTGTGTGTGGTGCACTACCACTCTAGCATCCAAATTTGCATGCACATTAACACTAACATTAATGTGAGTCACAATCTCCTCGCCAGCATCTCTGTGGAAATATTAAACATTCCTCACCCGATAAAGCCAATTCAAACTACATTACCCAAGGGGCTAAGCGGTAATCTTATCTTGATGCTGCTGCACGACCTTCGCCTCTCTCAGCTCGACCCTGTGCGTGCGTGCGTTGTGTGTGTGTGTATGTGTGTGTGTGTGTGTGTGTGTATGTTCGTGTAAGGAGGAGCGGCAGCCACAGGTGGAGGCACACACGGGGTCATGGCAACACTGGAAGAATGTTTAAACAGCAGCACCTCCTCCTGCGTTTTTCTTCACAGCTTTGATTAATGGCCATTCATATCTCAACAGGCTCCACAGATAAAAGTCAATTACCGCACTTTAAATCTGTAACACTGAATGCACGCTGAGATGGAGGTTAGAGAGGTGGAGCAGGTGGAGACTGACGTCTCCTGCCCCGTACTGGGCTTTGCTTGGTGGGCACCCTCCCCTCTGCCCCGCTGCCTGATGGAGCGTGTTAGTAGTTAGTTGTGGCTGTTCGGCGTGATGATCGGAGTGACATTGTGGTCCTAGCGCATGCAGAGGACCTTCACTGCCGCCAAACCATGATGCTGCACCTAAATGTCAAGCCTTCCCTGAGGGGTTCGGTGCTGTCGGAACACATTTCAGGCAGGAAGGGGGTCAGAGGAAAGCCAGACCCGTATGTGTGTGTGTGTGTGTGTGTGTGTGTGTTCCATGTTCATAGGGCTGCAGGACACAAAATCAAAGAGAAAGAAACCATTTAAAGTTAAATGCACTGAAATACAAACCAATGAGAGAGAATAAACCAAATCAAGCAGAGACATAGTAGTTATTTGCCATTATTTTACAGTTTTAATGCAGAAAATATTTGCTGGAGGAAACTAAACGTTTGCCCAACAGCAAATGAAACCTATTGAGCTTGTGAAAGTGGCTGTTTGCTTATTATTGTCATTTTTAATATCATGTTCCATGCTAAGATCTGTAATACTGAAGGCACGCTGAGATCTAACATTGAACACACACTGAGCTCTATCAGCACCGTTTGTACTGATTTCTTAATGTTGTTTTAATTCTGGGGTTGCCATGTTATGCTTGCTACTGCTGCTATAATAAAAATACCGTATTCTCCCTCGCACAAGGCTCGAAGCTTATGAGGATGTTCACCTCAAGTAGCATCACCACTGTCGTTTGCATAATTTAGTTTGTGTGCACATGGCCGCACATTTTTCAGTAGGTGTGTGCATGTGAGTGTGTGCGCATGTGCACGCATGCGTGTGCCCAGATAAAAGGTCGATTAGGGATATTCTGTTCGTTGCCACGGAAGCGCTCTCTCCATAATGAAGTCCCACTTATTCAGGCTGTGCAGAAATCTGAGGGTGTTCTGGCAGTTAGCGTATCTGAGTTACATTCCTCAAGCTCCCTTAAAGAAGAGTTCCCATCTCTCATCAGCTAACAACCAATATCTCTGCTATACCATACAGCTGACATCCAAAATGACAACCAGCAGGTGTGCATTCAGTTCAGCTATGACTGGAAAATATGTTTAAGTGGTTATAATCTGTCTGTCTGTGGACAGCAGTCATTCTTCCATAGAGTGTTTGAAGTGCACAGAGTGTGTGAACGCTTGTCGATCAGTAAGCGATAGAGCATTTGGGCCAGACTCCCCATGAGCTGGTGTACCTGGTTCAGAGAGTGCAGATCATCTACACCTTCCCACACTTTCTCTCTCCACACCTAAAATTACCTCATTTCTCCTGCCCCTGTGGGTAAACTGATGCCCTGTCACTCAAGCAACGCGACAGTTGTCTCCACCAATCAAAGTAATGGTTTATCGCAATGGAAGAGTGATCTGCCTGTAGGGCTGCAGTTCACCTCTGAGAATCCTGACCTGTATTAATATGAAACCGAGCATTCTGGAAGTGGATCTTAAGTTTTACCGGTCGACCACATGGCCTGGCCCAGAGGCGTTGGATCTGCTGAATGAGGGGACAGGAGACACTTGAAGGACAGATAGAGGAGGACAGGGGTCCTGCTCAGTCCATAGCCACAGAGGGGGAGAATAGACTTATCAAACTGAACTGTGAAGAGAAGGCATGCCTTCAGATGTGTGTCTCCTGTGACGTCTGTAGATGTCCCCCCTACCTGCCCCCATTCCTACCCCCTTCCACCCCCACCCACTCTGCACCTCACTCCTTCCCTGTGTAGATGAATGTTCCTCGTGCCCTCTGACCTTGTGATGTTGGAGTGGTTTCCAAGGAGACACAAGGGCCCTCAGTGTCCTCTTAACAACCACCATTGTGTACATCCACACACGCACGCACACACGCACACCCACCCACAACCCCACGACCTGTAAGTGACCCTAAATTCAGACCCTCACCTCCTATCCTGCTCAAAGGAGGTGTTCCCCACCTGAGTGAACCCCCACCCACCCTCCCCTGCACCACCCCTGCGCCCAGCATGTCTGTTGTGATGTGTTTTCACCAGAGGGCTAATGGCCAGAGAAGAAGGACAGTCTTATAACATGTGATGCTGTCTCTGGCTGTTTTCTAAACTAGGTGTCAATTCACAACAGGCTTCAGACGTACCAGCTCAGCGCAGCAGCAGCGCGGCCGCGGAGCCCCGAGAACGTCGCCCTTCTTAACCACCGGGGGGAGCTCTACCAGCAGCTTCAGCCATCACTGCAGGCCATCGTCCCCAGCGATACGCGGCCGGATGCATTCATACAGTGCCAACAGATCGTCAAGGTCATCGTACTGGACAAGGGAGGCCACGGGCGCATGGAGGCCTTCCGTGGTCAAAGCCCCTCCCACCACCAGCAGCTCGCCCAATCCATTGCCTCCACACCCGTGCGCTCGATGGAAGGGGGCGGATCCAAGCGGGACAAGGACGGGTCTCAGCCCCCGTTGCCTCCGCCCCCTCCACCCTATAACCACCCACATCAGTATATCCCACCAGACCCACGCTTAGCCCTGCAAAGGACTCCAAGTGGCTCTCGTAGTATAGTATAAAGCTAAAACAAAAAAAACAATCACACATACACCACGCATTCAATTATATGTAATAAATAATTACAACATAATCCTCCATCTTCATCTGTATATATATATATGTAAACATATGGAGAAATATAATGAAAAAAATTTCAAAATACATATCTATATGCATATATTTAACATTAATTAAAAAAGAAATAAGTAAAAGTATAAAAATAAAAATATGTACTTTATCATATTTTAAAAATAAAGGTATGTACTTTATCAACTTTGCAGATATGTGAAATAACAAATAAGTGAAAATAGAATTTACTTGATTCATGTGTATTTTGAAAAACAAATATGTAGTTTTAACAACTTTCTTTACCAGCTTGAACTCTGACAGGTCGTAGTACTTATTAATTGGAGAGACTTCTCTAGAACATGGCCTGATTCCTGTAGTGACCTGTCTCAGAGTCAGTTCCGATAACTTTTAGTCCTTTATTACCTCGCTGTAATTCCTGCCGCTGTAATTCCACGTGCGTGCGTGCGAGCACGGTACCGCTGATGCGATGACGTACGTGCCGACGCGAGAATGCTTCCGCGATGAGCCGGTGCACTCTCGGAACGCCCAGGGCTACAGGAGACACGTCTGCTGGGTTTCATGTTTCTGGTTTGGTGTGAGTCCTTCTGCTTCTGTGTGTGTTCAACCCCATGCTTTCCTTTGACAGCAGGGGACTTTTACTAAACCTTGTGGTTGATTGACTTGTCAGAAAATACCCATTTCTCCTACTTTTAGACACATGTTCATGCTAAGTAGGCATAGTTGGAGAATGACATACGGTGGCCGTTCATTACTCACTACCAAGAGCCAGTCACATCCAGCTGTATGTTCCCCTTTGCAGCGGATTTTGTTCTCTTGCTCAGGAATTCTAGAACATATATAAAGGTGGTGTAAAATTGAAAAGCCGTGTTTGAACTCTATGTAGCATCTTGAAAAGTAGGAGGAATTTACAAAGAGAACTTTTTGCCCATTCTTTCTTGGACATATGTATATCTGCTCAACAGTGTGTGCAGACAGTGGAGGGACTTCATCTATTTCCATGACACAGATATACAGACTTCATTTATCTTGTCAGTGTATCCTATTTAGTATTCACCAGCTATACTGAACAGTCACACCCAATGGATATACAGTTCGGTTCAGTGAAACTAACTGTTAGTTTGTTCTATTTAGTATAACTCTGATAACCTTTTGTTTTGAACTAAGTGACACTAGAAAAAAGCGCATCGGTGGCACAAAACACTTTAGCCTGAATGTTTGTCTGCTTTGCTCTTGTTTGAACTGGACTGAAAATTGAACAATGGCTTGTTTGTTTTTGTTTTGATTTGTTCCAAGTCTGTAAATATCATATTCACAACGTGAACAGGGAGTTGAAGCTGTTTGGATCTGGTAAAAGCTGATGTATCGAAGAACACCACCCCCCCACCCCTGCCTTTCTCTTATCAGCCAGAATGTTTTGTTCATAATTACACTGCTGCAGTTTGAAGCTCCCTATCTGATTCTATCTCACTCATTTAATTCCTAGCACGTTTCCACATAAGGTAATGGCTATAGCTCTAGAAGCCATTGTTGGGAGAGGTGGAGTGAGCGAATCTCCCTAGAGCTGGATTGTGGTCAGGGTCGATTTAGCTGGCCCAGGCTCGTTGATTGGACTGCGGCAAACAGGCTATTCCCAACTGTCCCTGCTTGTTTCCTCCACAGAGTAAACATGATAGCTGAGCAGCTTAGCTGACCTCTGCCCCTCATGAAGGACAACTCTGTCTTTACAGTACATGGTGACAGTTGAGAACCCAGCCTTGCAAATCTGACATACTTCTCAAAAGAGATTTTTTTTAAGGCGTCTGGCACCTTTAGATCAATATCAAAGAGGAATCAAAAGTTGAATCAGTTCCTTTAGTAACACAGGAATCTTCTGGTCTATGAAATAATACTATTGTTTTTTTTTCTGTTTGTTTCTCATAGCCCTTCATACGTTCCCTAAGGGGGTTAAAGTGGAGGTCGGGAAAACCTCCTGATAAACCATGCAGTTTCTGCTTTCGGGAGAGTGTGGTGCCTGAAATGTAAGACGCTATAGAATAGAGGCTTGTTAAAAGAGTCAGACATGCAGCCGAAAACTATGATGCTAACTCTGGGTTTGACTGCTGTTGAAAGGGCTAGTGCATTGGATCCCATACTCTAAATAGCACTGACTCCTAAATCAGGCACACAGGATGTGATTGATGGGCTCTGGCTTAGCTTAAAACCAACCAGTCACATTCTTCCATTGGCTCTCAACCTTTTTCTTCTCTGTCTCACTACATGCTATTAAAATTATTTATGCCTACACATTTAACCTTGAGAAGTGCTTTTCTTTCTTTCTTTTTTTTTTTTTTTGGTTGAACAATTTAGCATATTACCAAAGTTGAAATCAATATGTGTTGAATTGTTTGTCTGATTTACGGGTTATGTTATGGGTTTTACACAGTATATGTTCTGTATGTAATATGTTCCTCCTCTCTGTATGTGTATTGTAGTGGTGACTTAATATTTCCATAAAAAACACATTAGCTGTGTCTGAAATCACATACTCCACCCTGTTTGTTAGAGTATATACTCCTGACTAAACCATGATCTGATCCCATGTGAAGTACACATGATTTAAGAACACAATAAAGTATGTGGTTAAACTGCATACAAATGAAATGCATGTCGCAGATCTGAGATGCTCATATGACTTTTCAAATGCAAACTAAGCCAAACCACCTTTTTTAGTTAAAGTGATGAATTAGCAGTGGTATAAGCACTATGGTTTCTGTGCAGTATGATGGGACTGAAATTGTTCGGCGTTAGAAATAGTTCCGTTTTCTGTGAAGCGCACTAAGCTTTTTCTGAGAACACAGTATATGCCATCCAGGTGGGCTTTTAGGAGTGTGAACATAGTAATCGCTCAATCATACTAAAAATGGTGTCGTATGCCAGTACATGATTTCAGACACGGCCATTGATCAAAGGCATTATATTCTTATAATGCCTTTAATATGAATATAAATAATAATATTCAGTACTCTTTTAATATGAATATAAATAATAATATTCAGTACTCTTTTGGGACTGTTATGATTCTCTTCTGCATTAGCACTTTAAAAAGATTTACTTAAATGTTTGAATCGGGCTGATAACAGAAGTGTGGCGGGGGGGGGGGGGGTTACCTGGTCACTCTGCAGTGCTCAGAGATGCCAAAACCAGACTACACCCCTGAATAACCACAATAACTCCTGGGACTGTTTCACATGATCTCTTTAACAAGACTACCTAAATGTCTGTGTCCACCAGGCTTATAAATAAAGGGAAAATATATCTGGTCTGAACTCTCTCGTGTTTCAGCATACAGCCGCTAACACCAGAGCGCCCGCAAATTACTCGCAAATCCAGAGGGTAGAAGGTCACAGGTGAAAAAGCCTTAAGCAAACAGCAGTGAGTGACCACAGTGTCTGGCTATGCTGCCTGACAGGGAAAGGTTTCTGACATCACAAAATAATTTTATCCCATCACAGGGCTGATTATGTGATCTTTTCGTGGACTTTGGCTTCCAATGAGATGTTGCCTCTTAGTGGATTACTGGCATAAAGCCACATATAGAAAAAAGAAACAATGCTTTGTGAAGGACAAATAATAACAGAGGAAATGTACCTCACAAAAGATTCTATTAAATTAAAATATGATGTTTTGCTGCTATTATTACAATATTACAATATTAGAATATATAAAAAGTCTCAGTTTTATTTGCAGTAATGGTTAATCAAAGACCTCTGTATCACATGTAGTAGTGTATAATAGAAAACTGTGTTGTTGTTGTTTTTAGTAATGACATCAAAAGCATAATGCTTGCCTTTTGACTCAGAAGACTATTTCACTGGATATAAACAAATTTCTTTAGAGATAAAATGAACAATAAAGTATGGCTGTTGATTCTCTCATTAGTCAAATAATACTTTTCAAATTTCAAATTTTATTTGAGCAATTTGGAACACTCATAATAATTAATCTAGACATTGATGTCCATAGCAATTCACTGTGACAAGCCTATTTGACTATACATTTATTGTATAGCCTATTTGACTATACATTAACTATACATTTTTAAATCTGTAGAATAAACATTTTGGCAAAGTAATTATGATTATATATATATATATATATATATATATATGACCTAAAACATCATCAGATTTTCACACAAGTCCTAAAAGTATAAAAAGAACCAAGTTAAAGGCGAGTCAGGTTTCAGCGGGATAACAATCAGGTGTGAGTGGGCACCCTGTTTTATTTAAAGAACAGGCATGTATCAAAAGTCTGATCTTCACGACACATGTTTGTGGAAGAGTATCATGGCATGAACAAAGGAGATTTCTGAGGATCTCAGAAAAAGAGTTGTTGATGCCCATCAGGCTGGAAAAGGTCTCCATCAGTCCACAGACAGATTGTGTACAAATGGAGCAAATTCAAGAGCGTTGTTATCCTCCCCAGGAGTGGTCGGCCAACAAAGATCAGTGTAAAGGTGTGTAATAGTCGGTGAGGTCACAAAAAACCACAGGGTAACTTCTAAGCAACTGAAGTCCTCTCTCACATTGGCTAATGTTAATGTACGTGAGTCCACAACAATGGTGTGCATGGAAGGGTTGCAAGGAGAAATCCACAGCTCTTCATAACATTGATGTTCATCAGCAGTTAGCTAAAGATCACGTGGACAAGCCAGAAGGTTACTGGAAGAATGTTTTGTAGATGGATGAGACCAAAATAGAACTTTTTGGTTAAAAATGAAAAGCGTTATGTCTGGAGAAAGGAAAACACTGCATTCCAGCATAAGAACCTTATCCCATCTGTGAAACATGGTGGTGGTAGTATCATGGTTTGGGCCTGTTTTGCTGCATCTGGGCCAGGACGGTTTGCCATCATTGATGGAACAATGAATTCTGAATTATATCACAGAATTCTAAAGGAAAATGTCAGGACATCTGTCCATGAACTGAAGCTCAAGAGAAGGTAATACAGCAAGACAATGACCCTAAGCACACAAGTCGTTCTACCAAAGAATGGTTAAAGAAGAATAAAGTTAATGTTTTGGAATGGTCAAGTCAAAGTCCTGACCTTAATCCAATCGACATGTGGAAAGACCTGAAGTGTGCAGCTGATGTAAGGAAACCCTTCCACATCCCAGAGCTGTTGTGTATTGACTAATGGGCTAAAATTCCTCCAAGCCGGTTTGCAGGACTGATCAACAGTTACCGGACACATTTAGTTGCAGTTATTGCTGCAAAAGGGGGGGAAGGGGCTAGATACACCAGATACTCAAAGCAAAGGTTCACATACTTTTGCCACTCACAAATACGTAATATTGAATCGTTTAATAAATAAATGAAAAGTATAATATTTTTGTCTCATTTGTTTAACTGGGTTCTCTTTATCTACTTTTAGGACTTGAAAATCTGCGTGAAAATCTGATGTTTTAGGTTATTTATGCAGAAATATAGAAAATTCTAAAGGGTTCACAAACTTTCAAGCACCACTGTGTGTGTGTGTGTGTATATATATGTGTAAACTCTATTCAGCACATACATGAACACTAATACAATTAAACATCAAAACTATAAAAATGTATAGGAATTTTTTGTGCTTTTCAAAAAAAAGAAAGAAATTATATATAGTATATAGCTTTTTTTTAAGGTGGCTAGATTTGGGTTGAAAACCTTTTATGCCCAAACCAAAAATATCTTTCAGCATAACGAACACACACATCCGAGCACGTACCAGTTGAGCAGAACAGTGCTGTCAACCTTGCTGATCCAGAACGTGATCACAGAGAGAGACAAACAAACACAACTGAAGTTCTGAAAGAAGAAGAAGCCACATTTCTTTCTGGAGCTAATAAAACATGCTCTGCATGCTACTGATAAATTATTTTTATTTTTTTATTACTTTTTTTACTTACTTTTGTTTTTGGATGGTCTAAAACTTTTTAATTTCACTTTACATATATGTATGTCTCAGAAAAATAGCTTTCTCAAGAAAAACACACATTTTACCCATTAATTAATTTGTCATATTCACAGTATTTTATGCCAGGCTATTTTCTGTGCCTATGAAAAATGTTAGGAAGTCTCTGAAAATGCCTTGAATTGTGAATAATTGTATATAAGGAGTTGAGTCTCCTAGAAAACAACCCAGAACCATAAAACTGTCATCCATTATGTGCTCAAGCAAAAGGTGAAAGTCTCTTGAAAAAGTCTCTGCATGTCCATAGGCAGAGAAATTGGTTTGACATTTAAATTCGCATTCGGTTTTGCATCCAAGTCCTCTCAGTGTAGGCCATGCCTGAGTCACAGAAATTCCTCGTCCTATAAGAAATACGAACATGTGGGCTGAGGTTATGGTTCAGTCTTTTATAGATTCTCCATCTTGGCTGCAGGTAATAAGCAGAAGGAAGGAATACTGGTGTTGGGTCATTGTGCTTCACTGTTCAGGGCACTTCTTTTTAGTGTCCTACTTCCTGAAAGGAAGTGATGTCAGACAGAATCTTCACCCATACTTCCTGTGTGAGGCTGTTGCCACATGAGGTCTTTGTCCCTTGCAGGTTTGAGCTCCTTGGATGGCGTGGTCATTACATGCCAGCGCTGGTGGAGACAATGCTGTATTTAATATAAGTACTGTTTATATTATAAAAAACTATTATAAAACACAAGTTTTCATGGGAGGAAATATGTAGAATAAAAACTACAAAAAGAAGTAACGAGGGAGAGACACAGAGAGGAACTTCTCATACAGCTGAAATGCCGACTCTCTTCAAACAAAGACTGAAGTCTCACCTCTTTACTGAGCCACATAATACTTAGATATGCACTTAAACATAGGCATCTTCCAAATGCTGAACATGTACATTTAACGGGGAGCGTTATCTGGCCGGGTTTCAGCTGTATGTTGATGTGACAATTAACCTATGAAAAACCCTTGCCTGGTGAATGCTGCCCTTAGTGCTGAGGAACATGTAGACGATGTACCCAGGGATGAGCACCATGGAGGATAGGGCCATAAGCCATCCGACCCCTTGCCCCCACGCTGGGTACACATAGCTGCCCAGGGTCAGTGGGGTCATCTCAATAGCACTGAAAGTGAAGACCCCCTGCACACAGAGATCATAGCACACAGCCTGGCCATCAGTCATCGGTCTTCAGCTGGATCAATAAGATGATTTATGGGCAGGGTAATCAATGGATCAATTGGTCGATCAATGGCAGAGTGGGAGAGTGAACGGTCAGCCAAATAAGGTGTGATCCTCACTGGGAAGCTGTAGGCTTTTTGTTTGTTTTTTTATGAGCAGAAAAGATTTTCCATACCAGGCAGATTAGGGGGGTGAAGTAAAGCCAGCAGAGTTTCCACCATCTGCACGGTCGGTAGCCGATCATCTCTTCAATGTTGCTATAGAACCTCTCTGCTCCTGCAGTGCAAGGGAGGGAGAGAAGAAAAGAAGAGATTGAGAGAAAAACCCAGATTGTACTATGAAGATTATGTTCAATCTTTAAAATGAATGAAGAGTCAAGATACACAGCTATACACATGTCAACATTGTTGGAGGTTCAGAAACTCTATTGATCATTGGTTAAAGAAAATTTAGTACTCTTCATAAGCCTTCAATTTTCAGTATTTTTTTATTTTTTTGCTTTGAGTCAAGGTGATTCACATGATTTTCAGTCTGTTAAATCAAAAGTTCTGGACCAGTTTTCTAACTGTTGAATGTTGTTGATCAGTGTACCATAAAACCAGGCTATGGACACTGTCTCAAAGAAGACGAGGGAAAGCAGGGACATCCCACTCGCTGAATAGTAGTCGAACAGTTTGAACACGTACAGGCCGCCCTGAAGGTTATCACATGCACCGAGACACACACACACGCACACACACACACACACACACACACACACAGTGTCTTTAATAGCAGAGAAAAAAATGCAGTATATTGGAATTTAAAACAAGCAGGAAATTCTTTAGGGATCGGCTTTGCCTGTGTAATGTTGGACAAGCCAATGATGAAAGATATAATGCAGATGACGAGGATGAATTCCTTCTTCCTCTTCCGTAGGACGGTGGGGTATTCATCTATCAGAGCTGTGATGAAACCTTCCACAGTACAGAACTGTGACAGAAATTATACACACAAAACCATTCATTAGCCACGTCCATACATAGATATACTATGTTCTCCAAAATTGTTATTTTTCCTGTGTGCTTAAGCTGTCAAACTATCTGGATGAGACAAAATTGTAGAATGTCACACGTTCACACTCCTGGGTATTGACTGGACATGAAGCACCTGTAGCTCTGGATGGAACCAGCTGACAGCTGACTTCTGTGTATATGTTTGTGTGTGTGTGTGTGTGTGTGTGTGTGTGTGTAGTACCTGGCTATCCAATCCTAGCATCAAAAGCATTGAGAAGAAGAGAATGGCCCAGAGGGAAGACAGTGGAAGCTGAGTGACAGCCTGGGGGTAGGCCAGAAATGCCAGCCCTGGACCTACGTTTAGAATCACACAGCTCAATCATTCTTAGCCACATGCTGTCAGTGCATCACACTCCCAGCCAAACCTCCATAAGGCAGCCTTTCCCCACAGCAATTGATTGTAATACTTTAATAATTAATTCAACACAGAAAGGTTTATATACCAAGCTTCTTTTTTTAACTTAAATGTGAACGTAGGATGGTGTGTATGTATGGACACGCGTTATTGATGTGGCCTAGCGTAAGGTACTAGCATAAGGATTACTTCCATATTCCATAGAGACAACAAAACCCTGTTTTGGATACAGGCATCTGCTAAATGTGTGTGTGTGTGTGTGTGTGTGTGTGTGTGTGTGTGTATGTGTGTATGTGTGTGTGTGTGTGCGCACAAGCTGTTGCTCACTGTAAGGAATCCCCTACCTGAGGCAGCTAGTTCCTGAATGGGCTTTTTAGTGATCTGGGACATGAATCCTACAATGGAGAAGATGACAACGCCAGCAAACATGCTAGTGAAGGAGTTTATACAGCATACGATGATGGCATCCCTACAACATAGAGGAGAATACCAAAGGTTAACATACAATCTCATGATTTCATGAACAAAACAGTTAAAATGCATAGCTTCAGATTTCCTAATAATTTTCTTTTCTCCATAGTGGCAGGTAGGCACTAATATCATAACCCATTTAGTAGAGTCTGACAAGGTCTACCTGTAGACGTTGTTATTGAAGGCATTGTAGCTACCCAGAGCGATGAGAGATCCCAAACCCAGACCATATGAGAAGAAGATCTGAGTCGCAGCATCCAGCCACACCTAAACAAGACAAGGAGCAAATAGCTCATGGAGATTGGAATTGTATCTCATCTGTATCTCAGGATTATCTGAGCTGTATCTCAGAAGATTCAGCTGTATCTCAGCATGATGGGTGAGTCTTTAGTTGCCTTTCACTTATATCCATCAACTTAATAGCAATGATGTGCAGGATGAATGTTTTAGGGATCCATATGTTTACACATGCCGTGTATATACATTCTATACTTCCAAAGTGAGCACAACCTCGGATTTGGAAAGCTTGTGGAAGTCAGGAGTGATGTAGAAGAGGACACCATCTCTAGCCCCTGGGAGAGTGATCCCTCGGAAGAACAGGATTAAAAGCATGAAGTATGGATAAGTGGCAGAGAAGTACACCACCTGAGGGAGGAGAACAATGAGAAATACACCACCTGGGGAAGGAGAACAGTGAGAAATACACCACCCGGGGGAGGTGAACAGTGAGAAATACACCACCTGGGGGAGGTGAACAATGATGGGGAGATGGAGAGATGTTCAGATTGCTGGGGTTTCATTTTGGAGAGAATTGTGTCTTCTACGTTCAAGATCTAGATTGATCACAGTTTTTCGAAAAAAGTGTAAAGTGTCGTGTAAAGTGGTATGTTGTGTAAAATGGTATGACGTGTAAAGTGGTATGTCGTGTAAAGTGTAAAGTGGTATGTCGTGTAAAGTGGTATGTTGTGTAAAGTGGTATGTCGTGTAAAGTGGTATGTCATGCAGGAGACATGCTCCTGCTGTCCCACCTTTCCAGTCCATTCCACACCTTTCCAGATGGAGAAGTAGACCAGGACCCAGGCCAGGGCAAGAGTCCCAGCCAGCGGCCAACGCAGCTCGCCTGCTTCCTCCAGACCTCCGGTTAGCTGGTGCATGTTCCTCCTGGAGGGACACACGCACACACACGCACGCACACAAACACACGTACACACACACACACAAACACACACTGACATGCAGGTAGATAATTCGGTCTAAGAAAGTAAAGTAGAAATAGATTCCATCTTTTAGTTCCAACCACCTGTATTTGCTCATTATCACAAGCCAGCGGATAGAATTAATTACGGAAATCAACTGAGTAACAAACAATCCTAATAAGGGCTTTGGTTTTTGAATTTCTGTCTGCTATGGGGGGTGTTTACTGCACTGTGTTTACCCTGCGTTATCATACCCAATACAACTTATTACGTTTTTGGAATTAGATGATTGAGTTCGTGTGCCTTAAATGAGAGAAAGTGCTAAACTCCACATTTCTAAGAGTAAAAGTGGGTTAAGAGTAGAATTTATTTATACTAATTATACTAGTTGAACTAAAAAGGGATCTGATCTACACAGAAGCCTTATCAATGGCTGTGACAAACGGGTTACCATAAGTTACGAAACGGGTTACGATAAACAGGTTACGATAAGTCTGATCAGGCTTCCCTTACTCCCAGAACTCTGCAACTGCACTGGTCAGGTTTGTGGTGTCTGTCAGGGTGTAGTTGGAAAAACACTGATCAGTATTCCAAGGGTTACCGCAGCTTTTCCAAGGCAGCTCCTGTTGGGAGATGGAGATAGATGGAGAGAGACCGATGAGTAGATCAGCAGTTCTCGAGCCAAGTCACATTGCCAGTTCAAGAGTTCGATGTTGCTCAGCAAACTTAAACTGGCTCATGGAGCAGCTGTTGAATGTGCTTGATGAGTGGATGTCAGGTATGTTAATAATAACAGAATAGAATTAGAACTTTAAGTGTCTTACCCAGTCTCTATAAAAAAATGTAAAAAAAAAAAAAAATTGACAAAAGCACAAAGCACAGTAAATAATAAACAAAAGCAGGTCTGGATATATAT
>JAOYMR010000003.1:9770620-9781161 GCA_025802075.1 Tenebrosternarchus preto
TAACAGTCTCAGCAAGAGCAACATCCAGGGGGGACGCGTCCCCCCTGTTAAAACAAGTGGGGGGATGGCGTCCCCCCCCACTACACCCCTGTTCACGCTGCACTCTTAACTTAAATGACCTATAAAGTCCTACAGGCTCTCAACAGCATTTTTATCTCTCACTCCAAACCATACCCCCTTCAGATTAACACCTTACTGGTTCTGAGGAAATCACACTGTAAAGACCACACCTTCCCAAAGTGACTGACACTATCAGGAGAAAGGGCCTGATTAATTGAGTGGCCCTTTGTATTACATGGATGAGAGACTCTAATGGGCCAATCATGATAAAGAGGCAAAAGTGAAGGGAAGCTCGTGCTCTCTGTCATAAACCACAGCTACTGTAGCTACGCATTTCTGCAAAGAAAAATAAACCTTCACATTTTGTAATTTTCTAAGTATCTACTGCAACTTCCCCAAACCCCCAAACTCTCAGTTGTATAAAAAAAGATTTATAATGGCATAATAAGAGTTATATCTTTTTTTTTTTTTTTTTTTTGCATTGCTGCAAATAAAAACAAGTTAGATCCATAACTGATAAGAATATTACAAAGAGGTATGTTGGATACTATTTAATCACAAGTATTAATTCTCAGTACTAAATCTGTCTATAACATACACTAATATGGATATTAATTTTAAACACAGCCGTTTTAATTAGTGGATATTTCATGTAAACCCCAAATGTGATTCTTATGCTTTACATAATTTCTGCAATCTAAAATATATTTAATGTCTCTGCTCATCTGTTGTTTAGTCTTAACTTACTGCTAATTACTGTGTCAGACCATCAATGAAATGTTCTTTCGATGAAATTCCCCTGAAATTAAATTGATATGACATCACAGCACTTGGGCTAATGATACCCGTATTAGCGTTACACCCCAAAGACACATTTATAAATCATTTATAAAATAAGCTAATAGTGTAAAAAAAAAAATACAATAAAGAGAAATAAACACAAAAACAAGTCTTTCCCAGCACTTATGTGAAATAAATCAGATTTACAGTCATGGATTGAACACTAGATCTTCAGCTTCAGAGCCTCAACTTCAGAAGTAGATGTCCTGTAAAAGTGTCCAAAATACTAAAATTTGAACACTATTTGGCCTGTTAACACCTGTATTTCAAAACATTTCCAATATGAACACCAGAATCTGTTCTATGCCTGTTCCTTCAATTTCCTGTGGGATTAATAAGGTCTTATCGTATAAACTAACCCCAATTTTCCTCCTCAATATTAGGCATCAAGTTGTTGACCACGTGAGCTATGTCTCTTACACCTGAGAGTGGTCCTGCAGGCCAGCCATGCCCTCGGTGCCGTCGCCTGCTCCGTAAGGCGGGCCCTGCCTCCCGAAGACAATGACCCCGCACAGAGTGAGGCGAGGTGCGTTAGGCCGAAGCTGCCGCAGCTCGGGGGAAGGAGCAATCAGATGAGGGCCCTGGCAGAGAGAGGGGCAGAGAGGCAGAGAGAGGCGGTGAGGAGGGGATGGGAGGGGGGGGGGGGTCGTAAAATGCAGTCCGCACCACCAAAACAAAAGACACAGCGTCAGGTCGAACACGCTAAACCGGATTACACACGTTCAATTTGATTAATTAATGCTTGAACTTAGAATGCGATTATACTGATTGTTGCAGACTTGGTGAAACGTACTGCGCACTTCTGTCTGCATTAACAGTGCCCACTGCGTTGTTCACATGTCACCAGAGTCCACAATTCAACTAAATAATCTACAGCAATTTTTTTGTCTGTCACTCGTGAAACAGAAAGTGAGTGAGACAGACAGAGAGAGAGAGAGAGAGAGAGAGAGAGAGAGAGACTGAGAAAGAGAGAGACAGACAGACTGAGAAAGAGAGAGAGAGAGAGAGCAAAGGAGGGAGAGGAACTCGAAGGGATTTGTTTGTGATTGGCAGGTGAATTAAAGCATGAATGATGGAAGGAAGCTGCTGTTTGTGAGCCACTCTGCTCTTGGCACACTCACCCTTTTCAGGGAGAACAGGATGAAAGCAGGAATGCAGAGCATCGGCCCGAGGTTAAGTGTGATGGCCACCGAGGTCGCCCAGCTGGGCACGAAATCACTGGAGGAGCTCAGCGCCTCGCTGCTGATCAGCTCATACAGCAGAGTGGCCTGGGAAAGCAACAAGGACGGGACGGATGCAGAGGGACGAAAGATGATTGGGGTTTGGGTGGAGCAAAAACAATTACTTTTGTAGCTTTGCGGTTATATCAAACATATCAGACCTTGTGTGGAGAGACAGCAAGAGATTGAGAGACGAAGAGTGGAGCATGCAAAGAGCTTGAGAGAGAGAGAGAGAGAGAGAGAGAGAGGGATTCATACTCACTCCACAGATGAGCGGGGTCATGAACAGCCAGCAGTATTTTAGCACAGCCGTCGGGGGGTATCCTATCATATCCTTGATGTTGTCATAGAAACGGTCCGCACCTGCAGCGCCATGGTTATTTGTTCTCTTTTCTTTTTTTCCACTCAGTTTAGTTAATCAGATGCAGGCGTCTCTTCCAAATTAATTGAGAAATGCATTACGTGCAATATTTTAATGGCCAGCCTCTATAAACAAGGCAAGCTGCACTCAGTCTTTTTCGTACACACTCACCACTACTGCAGCTACTCACAAACATACCAATCAATCCGTTTGCAAATACAAAATCCACCCTAACAATGAGGCTTCCTACAGCATTCCTGAATTGAAATACATGTAGTGTTTTGTTAACAATTAGTCCCTTATACCTAAATTCAGTGGCTGCTTTTTCAGGTGTGTGTACCTTACAGGTGTGGTTTTTTTTAGTATACGGGCCCTATGAACCACTAGTCAGAGCTGCTGTTTGTTTGGATGGGGAGCCAATCTCAACACAGCAGTGACATGAGTGATTGACAGGCTGAGCTGTGCTGCTGCTGGGTTCCGATTGGCCCAGCATCCAGAAACATCCACCCAACTGCGGCCCAGCAGTCACAGACCACCCACCAATGAAGAGACTCAGGACAAGTAACACAAAACTGTGCATAACAGCGAACGCTCAAACTAGCTACCTGTCGCACGTTTCTAATAAACAATTCTAATGAATGAGTTTGGACTTTTGTAGTACACAAGCACTCTGAAGCTTTATGTAAAAATAATCAGGACAAATAACACTCTAACTGTACACTTACAGAGTATTTCCAATAAAGTAGTAGGTGACTGCATATCCTGTAATCCATGTGAACACTTTAATCCATACAATAATCCTTCTCTCTAGGAGCTTACCGTAGACCCAGGCGATGACGATGGTCTCGAAGCAGGCGATGAAGAGCAGGTTCGTTCCACTGGGGCCGTACGTGTCCACCAGCTTCAAGAGATGGATCCCTCCCTGTGATAGAAGCACAAGGGCAGCAGAGGCAGGGGTGTGATGTGAGGCAACCATTTCCTCTGCAGTTTCACGGAAACAGTGACCACGGTTACCTTAGTGATGAGAGGGAGGCCGAGCAGGAAGCAGATCACGGCGATGAGCAGCACCAGAATCTTCCTCCACTTCGGCTTCCTCAGAACGGCAGGGAACAGATCTGTGAGCGCCGTGGCCAGACTCTCCACGCAAACAAACTGAAACCCATGCACACACACACACACACACACACACACACACACACAAATACACACAGTGTTCATACACTACAATGTCCATTTGGTGTTGGGTGTCAATATACATTTTTGATGCCACTATGTAAAAATGCATCTTGAGTCAGACATGGATTTAAACACCTGTACCTGACTGTCTAGTCCCAAGAACAAGATCATCAGGAAGAAAAGAACAGACCAGAAGTGAGAGCCAGGGAGGAGAGACAAAGCCTTCGGATATGCTATAAATGCCAGGCCTGGACCTGCAACACAGTTCATTAGAAAATCAGCTTTTTTCATGAAAAAACTTACTCTGATAATCCTTGGTATATTGACTTAATATGCTAATCACTCATAATATTTCGATTGCTCACAATAATCGTTACTGTATTTCCTTTTCACAGTCTGTATTTTTGAAACTCCTGAAATGTATATCTTAAATTGCATAGTTTATTTTGAATTTTAAAATTCAAACAAAGTAACTAAAGAATTAAATTAGCCTAATCCTATTACGGTACATGGAGGAAGGAACATGGAGATTAACAAAATCTGATGTGCTGGACTGTGGTGCCATCTGGTGGTTGAAATAAGTACACCACTAGCTTGCATGCCTGTATAAACCATTCCTGGTGTGGCATCTGGTGTCTGTCATAAATTCCTACCTGATCTCACTATGTCCTGCATAGGCAAATTCAGCTCGTGGCACATGTAGCCGAGCACAGAAAACACAGCAAACCCAGCAAAGATACTGGTGCCACTGTTTAAGGCGCAGAGGGCTACACAGTCTCTGTGGAGCACATAAGGTACGCAACTCTTAATGAAACGAATACAAATGCAACACAGACAGCAGGGGTGTTACAAATATCTACAGAGAGTGTGTGCTGACTTGTAGCAGTTGTTGTGGTAGTTGTTATAGCTGCCCAGTGCCGTGAGGACTCCCTGACAAACGGCATAGGAAAAAAACACCTGCGTCCCTGCATCAAGCCATACCTAGAGAGAGAAGGAGGGAGAGAGACGGGTAAAAGGGGTTATAGTGATCATGGCGATGTGTGGTGGGCCTTGTTTGATGGCAGCAAAGTGTGAGAGAGGAGCTGCACCTCCCCCAGTGGAGCTCCCCCAAAGCTGTCACATCTGGCCAACATTAGCAGCATCACTGAGTTGGCAGGCGTGTGTGTGTGTGTGTGTGTGAGAGAGAGAGAGAGAGAGAGAGTGAGAGAGAGAGAGAGAGAGAGAGAGAGAGAGAGAGAGAGAGAAAGATAGTGTGTTCACACTACACAATTTTAACCGTTCGCTAACAGGTTTTGGAAAAAAGCTCAAAAATCAGCCCTCGATCGCTGTGTGAATTGTGCAAAAATCCGATATATATGTATTACCCTTATATCAAGATACTGATCTATTAAGTGTGATCTTCCTTTACAGGGAAAATATCAAGGGATAGTGTGCAGACCTCATTGACTTCCAGATTCCCAATCTGAAGATCACAAGTTGTATAGTGTGAACAGTACAGCCATCTGATGACTTTGAAAGTCGTGTTGTGTGCCCATGACATAAACTAAACTGTTCAATGTATAAACTACGATCGCTAAATAATCCTGGACCCAGAATCCTGGAATCTCTCTCTCTCTCTCTCTCCCCTCTGTCTCCATATCCTCTCTCTACCCCTGTAGCTCTCTTTTGTCAGACATATAGCAAGTGAATTCTTGTTCCTCCCTCCACCCTGTTTCCTCCATCAGACAGTTCCCATATAAAAGAAAGACCACCCCCCCCCACACACACACACACCCCTGTCTCTGGTTCTTCCTCCCTTTTCTCTTGTCATCTTCACTTTTATAGACTCAGGGAAAGGAAACACACAGAGGGGCACAAAGGCAAGCTCCCGCCACAAAGAGCACCTTGTTTGCAGCCAATCTGGAGATAAAGATTTCTCCCCACCAAGCGTTATAGTAAAGGAAACACTGGGTGGGTTCACTGTTTAAAAGACCCAAAGCTCTTCTCTAGTTGAAATGGGTGTGTTTTTTGTCAGCTTGCGGTAGCAGCTAGAGAAGCCCTGGAGGGAGACTACTGCTGCTGGATTAAGAGACACAGGAGACGTGAAGCCGCTAGAACAAAATGCGCCTTATTAGCTCCCAAAAGGTCAATGAATGGCCATGGAATCCCAGACTAGGAATCCAAGGCTTGTTTCACAGCCAGGCGTGGGGGGATGGGGGAAATAACTCACTGGAATGGAGCATGTTCCATGTGTTTAGGGGTCGCTGGGACCTCCTACATAGGGCATGTTGAGAACATGCCCTGTGTTGTGATCGTAAGTGATCAAATACAAATAAGCACATTGCTAAAGGTAATATCAGCAATACTAGTATGTGCTTTGATTATACACACACACACACACACACACACACACACACACACACTCACATGAGGGTTGGAGAGCTTGGATATGTCTGGGTACAGGTAGTACATGATGCCTTCACCAGCGCCTGGAAGAGTCACTCCTCTGAAGAACAGAATCAGCAGCATGAGGTATGGAAATGTTGCTGTGAAGTAGACCACCTTAAAGAGATACACACACACACACACACACACACACACACACACACACACACACAGAGTTACCTAGACACAGGTTCACATATCACTGATGAATTTATTAAAATTTGTAGTTGTATTATGTGGCAGTTGTGTTGTGTATTCGTGTGATGTGTGTATGTATGGTTAGCCTGCCCCATGTTTCACCTGCTTCTCCCTTACTACCTCGTATTTGCATGTGTATAGTCCTTGTGTTTGTTCAGGTGTTTGTCAGTGTTTCACCAGTGTTTTTTGTGTATTGTTTCACTGTTGGAATAAACGTTTGTTGTTTGGAATAAACGTTTGTGAAGAAGACTCGTCTTTTGCATCAAGCCTCCTCCCCAACATCAGGCAACATCACGTGACATCACCCAACATCACGTGACATCACCCAACATCACGTGACATCACCCAACATCACCTTCTGAAGTGTAGAGTTTAATATACTATTTGGTAACAACAACAATTCAACAATATCAAGAGAGAACATGCATATAGTTAGACTATAGTACCTGGTTGTTCCAAACCCATAAATAAAAACACAACAACATGAAAACATTTTGTATGGTTATTGCCATTTTTTTGTGGTGCTGACATCACGCACATGCTGATCACTTTTGTACATGTGGTGATGACATCATTGTGTAGGGTTATCACAGTTTCACACGTGTTAAAGCTTTACTTACTGAATGTATTGTTCCAATATTGTTTATGTTCTGTTTATGCTAAACTGTTTTACTCAGTGCTGAAGACCTGCATTAAACTCTTGATACATCATTTTTTTTTACAAATAGAAATGTGTATGTGTGTGTGTGTGCATGTGTGTGTCTGCTTACCTTGCCTGTGGACTTCACTCCTTTCCATATGCAGAAATAGCAAACAATCCAGGCAAGCAGAAGACAGAGTGCTAGATCATAGAGTGGTGGGCCCAGAAAATCCTCATCTGCTACACGCAGCACACGATGCCTGATAATACAAACAGACAGACACACACACACACACACACACACACACACACACTGTTAGAAGCATAGTAAACGCATCACAGTTATGCTTAATGAACAGATGATATGTAGTGCTAATCGGTTAATATCTCACTAGAGACAAGCGCATGAATTTATACGATCTGCTCTGAAATGGGGAGAGGTGGAAACAAGTTAGTGATTATTCTTCACACACAGCCTTTGCTTACACACAGACCACAAACACAAACACTGGCATGATGGCTACAGCTGTTTCCTTCCCCAGTTTAACTTTAGGGGCCCTAGATCAGAACTGAAGGAATGATAAACATGCCGTTGTGATCAGACTGTCCAAGATGAACATCTCCATTTCCTAACCACATGTGCAACTAAGAATATATCATACAGGAAAAAAGAACAACATCTTGCAAAAAATGAAGTGAAGTTGAATCTCAGTGTTTTGGGAAATAATTTGAATTTACTTAGGCATGAATTAGGCAGGAAATTAGGCAGGAATTACTTAGGCATGAATTCTTACTGGTAATTCTATAATAAATATTATATTTATTATATAATGCAATAATATTATTATTATATAAATAATGATGATAATAACCATGAACTTACAGCCAGAACTCTTCCTCAGGAGAAACCATTGCATACTGTGCTGGTTCAGAGAAGTTGGAATTGCTACAAAGGGAAAACAAACAACACAAGCCTTTATAAATGCAGGTAATTTATGGATTGATAAACCAATTATTTATAGTTTCTCATTCCAAGGAAATAAGTAAGCATTCAATCATGGGACCTAAAATTGATCAGAACTGATCAGAACTGATCAATTTTGATCATGTTCTTTGTAAATCCTGTTTTGACATACACACGATGAAGCTTCTGTTTGGTTTATACTCAACTATTACTGAATGATAACTGAGGGCATTTGAAAAAAACAAAAATACATGTTATTTTTGTGCCCAAAGAAGTCATTCAGCAAACATATTGCCTACTATTAGCCCACACTTGATTACAGTTTCTTGGGTCTTTTATGTGATTTTATGACTAATTACATAAGCAGAATATGAACAAAACTGTCTTCCTCTACTGGTCTTACAGTGCATCACTGAATCCCAGCCACCACTGTACCCTTGGAATGGGCAGGACAGGAAAAGTGCCCAGCAGTATACAAATGGTTTATCAGTCCAAGCAAACATGGGCCCAGAACCTTCACCACAGCAATCACATGTCCTTTTGGCTGGGAGACCTCTTTAAATCAGCCTTGCCACCAACTGAGCCCAAACTATATTGGCCCCTTGAAGATTCTTAAGCAGATTCGTAAACAGATTCTTAAATTCTGTACTTTGTGCCTCTGTAAAGGAACACTAGAACAATAAATAATGGAACCAAATCACTGATATATATCAGTGATTTGATCGATATATCGTGTGTGTGTGTATATATATATATATATATATATATATATATATACACACATACATATATATACGTGCAACAAATGTGTGTAGCACGGTGTGTAAAAATCTACATTTAAGGTCCACCAGGTTAAGTAATATTTAATGAGAGAGCAGATGGCATAGTGCACAGGGAACTGCCATGGTCAGATGCAGTAGGCCCGGAGTCACCTTAGAGTGGCCGAAACACTGAAGGGTTTCAATGTCACTCCTCGGTCAGGAGGTACTTGCACTCCATCGGTCCTTCAACACTCGAAGTCTCCATCTTTCTGATAATCAGCCACACTTCTCACTTGTTCATCATTCCCAGTTTCTTTTAAATACCTACACTCTCCCATTTCTTAGTTGGAAAAGTCTCTCATCCTTGAACCACATGTTCTTTTCTTCTCATTACGCTGATTCTGTTCTTTTTGGTTGCAAAGACTTTTTAATCAAAGGCTGGTCTGATGTCTGTGACTTGTAATGTAGCCTGACTTGCTTCAGAGATTTTGCCCCTGACTATTAGTGTTCACAGTGAAAATCTTCATAATTGGTTTACTTGTACTATTAGCAAACACAACCCATTGCAGTTTATACAGTTCATGTCCACGACAAAATTAATGAATTCCCCTGCCAGTATGCTCATACTCATATACTCTAGAATTTTTCTGTTTGTCTAAAAATCTGCCAATTTATGTCACTACTGGTAACCTGTTCATAATTTGTTCAACTTTTTCTTGAATCTGTATTCTTTGATCATCCAGTACAACACTGTTCTTCCGTCTGCCAGGTTATATTAGTTTGCTCACCAGTATGTTTTTACTTTGTTAACAATGTACCGATCAGTTGACTATGATGGGCCATTATTGTTTCAGCCCCATTTTTGCCTGATTCACTGATGAATTTTTTATCCTCACATTCAGATTCCACCCCCCCTCCCCCCCCACTTCAAATACAAATACCCATAATATAATCCATTTTTGATATCTCTGTTGTGCATGGAATATTTATGCAGTGAAACACAGCTTGCCAAGAAACAACAGAGCAAGTCAATTATCCAATTTCCTACAGGCTTTTCATACAAGGAATCTATTAAAAAAGGGTGGGATTCTCAAAGCGGTTTACTTAGCATTGATGTAAATGTCCTCAGAGATTTCAGCATGTTCGTAACAGGTCAGTTGCAAATCCAACAAGCTAAACTCCAGAGTCTCTGCCCATTTACCTATGAACTACTTTAAACTTACATATCGTATATCCATGTGCTTATTATTAATATAAACACACGTTTTGTAGATATGTTCATATAACTGAGTTTTGGTGCCGTGTTCTCGGTTGTAGAGTGTATGTACCTGTAAATGAAGATATCACTGTAGTTATCCATTTTTTTGTAGAAGAGGGACCCGAGTGCATCAGGCCTGTGCAGACTTTGGTTGTACGTGTGACAAGCGGCTGTAGAAACACAGAGGAAATGTCAAAGTGGACAACCTCCAGTGGGGCACAGCAGATGGTGGAACGGTGAGTTGACCTTTCCTGCATGATGGCAAATACTTATCAATCTTCCCAGAGTGTGAAGCCTGATCAAGGACCTGGGCCATGCAGCTAGAAACAGGATGTAAAAGGGCAAACCCTAATCCTACATTTGTATATACATCATTGTGTGTATTTTTTTTAGAGGGGATTACAGCTCTTCAGCTTATTCAATATGATTAGGCATGTACTGGCAGGTATACAGCAGCAAGACTAATAAACATGCAGACAAAATGCCAGTATATTATCTGAGTCCCACTGGATAAAACTGTCGTCATGTGATTGAATCACACACTGCATCTTCCCAACTCTGTTGAACAGCGGAGTCACTTGCTGTCTTCAAACGCAAACTGAAGACCCACCTCTTTTGCAAGCACTTGACATAGAACAT
>JAOYMR010000003.1:9783880-9793994 GCA_025802075.1 Tenebrosternarchus preto
ACCAAGGTAGCTTAGTACGCATGCGCAGTAAATCGAAGTAGCACAGCTCGATGAGTAGCACAGTTCGACAGAACACCGGTTCAAAAGCCAAAAGTGGCGTCGTCCAATCAGCGATTTCCCAGGTTTTCCCACTGGGACCTACCTTTTCTGGTTTGTTAATGTCGTTGTGTTTTTGTAATTTGTAATTGCTCTTACTTAATGTCGTTGTGTTTTTGTTAATGTTGTTGCGTATTTGGTAATTGTGCTTAGTTAATGTTGTTGTGGTTTGCACTTCACGGCCACCGTAGAAAGGGCTTGATATGACTCATGCGATTTGCAGAGATTGCAACGGTAAAGTAAAGTATTTCGGGAAGTTTTGATTAGTGGCAAGTTCTGGCATCTAGCCTAAGCCTAACAATTTTTTACTACAGTTTTATTACATTAATGTAGTGTTCTGATAACTGTGAGCAGTTCAAGTAGCTTGAGTGTTAACCTCAAAGATATTTTATTGTGTTTGTACAAGTTTAAAAAATGCGTGCAAGCATAAATAAACCAGACGTCTTGGATTTACCTTTGTGTGTTTACATTATTGCAATAGGTTGATAAAACCTTTACAATTATAAAATCTTTATAAATGTACTGTGCTCTCATGCCAGCAGACTGGAGTAGATCCTGTGATCCTGAGAATCGTTTTGAACCGAGAATCGTTTTTGAATGGGAAAAAATCGAATCGTGACCCCAAGAATCGATTCTGAATCGAATTGTGGGATTCCCAAAGATTCACAGCCCTACTGCATACAGACAGTTTAGATAGATAGATCTTTATTGATCCCTTTGGGAGGGTTCCCTCAGGGAAATTAAGAAGTTTATCATTTATTTGCAGGTTTGTTCAGCTGAACATGTTTTTTGATATAAATCACAGTTTTGAAGCAGAATATAAACTGGCTGTAAACCAATAAAATCAGTTTGTCGCGTTTGTATGAATATAATTCAATGATATCGTGCATAACTTCAGAACCTGACGTGCTACGCAAAATCCGACCCCTGACTCGGACTCCACACAGTCAATTTAGTATAGTACACCTGAAATACCCCGAGTAGCAGTGATCCTGTGTAATGTTTCAGGTTTAACTTTGTTTTATACAATAACAAAAAACAATAACAAAAAAGTGTTACAAAAAGTGATTTGTCTTTGTAAAAGATCCCCCCCCCCCAAAAAAGGGCAAAGTAACAAAATCCATGCATGCATTTAAATATATACGAAGCAGGCGCATCGATTAAATTATCCGAATGACGTGTAAGAAAAGAAATAAAAGATAATTGCATATTTACCGGGGTTTTCAGCTGCTCCTTGTGTGACGTGTGTTTAGTGGAAATGAACGTGCAGAAGTCGGCGGTGATTCTAAAGTTTGAGAGGCGACCCCGGGAATGCATGAGGAAACAGCGTAAGAGGGCGTGTCGAAAGATACCTCAACGGTCCAGCTCCGTCGAGAAATTACATTTCAGTCGTTTAAATTATTAGATTTTAGGTTACATTTTTTGTATTTAAATCAAAACGTAAATATCGAAACATATATACCATAGTTTACATTTTACAGAGGTTTACAGATTTTTTCACAAACTAATTCATTTTAAACGGCTTTCATACGGCTTCTTAATCCATTACTTTTTCGGACCGCTTGTTTAGACAGACAGAGAGACACATACACACCTAATGATTTCACTAAAAAACTTCCTCCTTTATTTCAATTGATAGCATGTTTACATCTTCATCTTCCTATCTTTTGTTTTCCAGATGCCACAAAGCAATGTTAACAAATCTTAGATCCTAAATAACTGTTAAAGACATCAAAAATAATACAACGAATCCTTTGCACACAGAGCATGAGAACGCCTTTCAGTTTGATAGCTTGGTCTTACGTTATAATTGATGTGGGTCTGGATTTGCAAAGATGAGTAAACTTACAGGTTTTTTTTTATCGTGCAGAGGGAGGTACTAGCTCCTTGTCTGTAGTGAGTACCCCCTGCAGGCATGTTGCGTTATCATTCCTATAACTAAAACACAAAACTCTAATAAGCTCTTGTGCTCGAGCCTTACACTGTTCCCTGATGATCAGGACCTCTACAGGACCCAAAAAGGTATTATTTGGGAGGTGGATGATTCTTAGCACTGCAGTGACACTGATGTGGGGTCATGTTAGTGGATGTTGCACTAGTATGAATGATCAGACACAGCAGTGATACAGGAGCATATAAACGCTATGTGCTCTGTCCTCTCTTTTAGAACCTCCTGCCTTGTTGGTCCACCTAAATGTACAGTCAGACATCAGTTCATTTCAGTTTGTGTTATTCATCCTCTCGTTATTTGGCATTGGTCACAGGAGGTTGTTGACTGGATATTTCTAGCTGATGGACTAGCAGCACTGCTGTGTCTGATCTACATCTGTCTGATCTACATCTGTTTTATCAGCTTCACTTATCATATTGATACACTGTATAATTCTTCAATTACAGATTGTATCCCGCTTATTTTTCTGGTATTAGTGGATTTGTTTTCTATTAACAAATGAGAAGTTTTTATAATTAAGAATTATGAAAACTAAGCACTTCCTTGGTAACAGATGCACAATAGTGGAACCCAGACGCCTCTCCAAAGTTTAAGTGATTAATCTGGGAAACATTCCCATCTTGCCTTTATCTAGCACTCAAATATCACTGCCAATAAAAGCCAAGTTGTGAAAGCAACCATTGTAGTATCAGTACTCTGGTACCATACTCTGGTACCATCCAGTACTCTGAAATAGCAATGAAACACCTTTAGGTCATATCAGGCGCCACCAAAACATTTTTCTTCTTCTTTATATTCAGTAATGTTTCACCTAGAATTAGAGTAAATGCATTATATTTAATGGTGCTGTACTTTAAAAATAAATTAATAATTTACTTTATAGAGTTGACAATTCTATTTGAGGATGTAGTGAATGAAGTCATTGAGAGAAAAAAAGTTGAAGTATACAGATTTTTTTGGCTGATGTGAGAGAATGGCAGGTGCACATTAGACCAATAGAGACGGGTGTTAGGAGATTTGTAGTTCTGCCACATCACTGCTTTTACAGTTAGAGGCCATAAAGTAAGGGTGTCTTTGAAGGAGTTAGCAGAGGTAGTAAAAATGACTAGTCAGTGGTTTTCATTAAGAAGAGATTGACTGGGGTGATACACCATAATGGTGGAGGGGGGTGTTGTCATGTCATTACGTGTAGTAGATCCAGATGGAAATGGTGGCACTGAGCATGCATTAATGGTGCCAGTGGGGGTGGATACAGCTCTAGTCACTGGGTTGGTGAGTATAGATCTGCGAGATTTAGGATTATTTGTGAATATTGTGGTTACTATTGTGTATAGTAGTGGATCCAGATGGAACTGGTGAATGTACATTATTGGTGCCAGTGGGACTGGATACAGCCTAAGTCACCAGGTTAGCCAGTATGGATTTGTATGGGATTTACATTTTATTCTGTGTTTAAGCTTAATTAGTGCACAGTAATCACAGTGCACTTTACCTTAGTTTCCTTTGCTTCCTTGGTTGAAATGATACAGGTTTGACTACAACACAGCCAAAATCTTCCAAGAAATGTTTCCGTGAGACACACCCTGGAGAAAAACAATGGCTTAATGTGGCTATAAACTGTCTATCCAGCTGAAGGATCAAGTGAAAAACTCCATGCAGGACTAAAAGCTATTTCAGTGACTGAGTGACTGTTGATCATCATTTTATGCAGTTGTTTTTTAATAGCATATTTTCTTTGTAAATAAGTAAAGTTTTTGGCACCGTAGCCGCCCTCACCTCCTCCCTTGTCTCATGTCTGTGTGGACCTGTCGATGGTGGGTGTGTTCGTGTGTCGTGTCTGTTGTGTGAGCGTGTGCATCTGCGTGTGCTTCGATGCGTGTGGCGTTAGGTGTTTGTTCCGCTATCGTTACCCGTGTCGTCTCTACTTGAACGTATTAGTCATGTGCATGTCACCCCTTGTAATGCAATAGACAACTCCTGCAGTGGTACATCAGGAGTAATGAATGATGACAATTGATCCTTTTGTGGCAGTTATTTTAGTGGCTCTGTTAATAAATGTACATGTAGCATATCTAGAGCAGTTGCTTTGATGTTTTTGTCTTGTCTGAAAGGGATTATTGGAGTATCCACGGTTTTATTTGTAGGATGACATCTTGCACAGCTCTTGGGAATGTACCCTGTTTTATATAATAAACACCATCAGAGATTTCAGACACTGAAAGTTCGCTTACACAAGTTTTTAAAATGAAATTATCAGTAAGAATTGTTTGATATGTTGTAAAAACAAATGACCTCTATTGCTTTTATAGCGTTATATAGATTACAGAATGAGTGAACATATTCTGACAATTACGAAGGTTTACAAATCTTATCATTTATGTTTAAGGATAATATAGCGTTTTTGTGGTTTTCTCATCCTATAACCATTTCGATCTTATAAAAGCACATTTATCTGATTACATGTAAAGGTTTTCACTTTACTCTCGACGATCATGTTATTTTTGTTTCATCCTTTAACTAACTCTTCAGAATGTATTGAATTAAGCTGATCTATGACATCTTGGCATTAGAATTTGCTGCATTTAACTCTTTACTACGTTGCATAGCCAACAGCCTAATTTAGAATTTTAAATATTCCCATTTCGGAGCATACGTCATATTTTCATTTTTAAATATATCAGCATATTGTTTGAATTTATCTATAATTGTGTCATCAAGTAGAATCCTGTTATTAAACGTTTTTATTTTCATTTCAATGACATTTCGACAATGCGTCAACTGTGACGTATACGGAAGTAGCGGATAAACAATAACAGGGTGCCGAGGAAACAGAAACCTAAATAATAATGATACGAGATGTGGATTGTTGCTTTTAAAACAAACTAAATGTACAGATATTAGAAAATAATCAGTCACGCCAAGAAGTACAAAACGCATCAGACACAAGGTACCTAGCTAGTTAATAGCGCAATACAACACAGAAGCAGGTCGTTACTGTCTGATAATCTCGCATATGTATTGTTGTTTCAGCTACGTAGCCGGCTGTCTTGAATTTGTCAAGATGTTGTATGTCTTATACCTCGGGCTCCTGAAACAATATCAGGCTATTTCAATATTTGTCAAAACTTGCTGGTTTCTGATTTGGATGTCAGGGTTGTTAAGTGGCTCATTAGCTAGCTAGCTACGTTCATGTTTCTTTAGGGTTTTCTTTTTGTTTATTTTTATCGTAGATGCACTGCTCGGCAAACGACAAATGTGTTCAGCAACATCTGGAGAACACCATGTTCTCCCCCAAGATCTCAGAAGAAGAGTCTTGTGAAGAGGAAATGGATACGTCAGAACCCAACTGGCACTGGTTCTACCTAGCCGAGTGTGGAGTGTGGCATATGTTTGAAGTACGTATCACCCCCTGATTATGTTTAGTCTGTAAAGTCTGTGTATGAATCAGACTAAACATGTCACATGCTTTGCACGCTCAACCTGTTTGGCAGCTGCACGTTTGTGTTCTCTGCAGACTGATCCCAGTGCAGGATGCTCGGTGACCAGCGATCAGATTGAACAGAATTATAGCAGGAATCAGCACGGTTCCATGGATTTCTATACACCTAAATATACATATAGATTAGATTTTTCAGGTAGGATACGAAATTAATCATAATGATGATTTAATATGAGAATTCCAAAGTAGTTTATATTGCATGTGTTCTGTACCATTGCTTTCTAGCTATGAAACAAATCAATGTTACAACTGGGAAACAGAGACCAATAAAAAGGGCCATGCATTCTATCACTGGATTTAGGTAATCTATGTACATAAATATCATGTTTATAACTGCAATTTCTATGGGTCTTACTGTTATCACACCTTATTTATTACATTTCTGTCATTTGTACTCAGATTCATCTGTGATAATCTGGCTCTTCCGGTCCCCTGTCACTGGGAGAGAGTTAACACCGATGAGCCATATCAGGTATACACATCTGTGTGCATGTGTGTGACCATATAACAATGTTACAGTGATTAGAACATGTTTGTTCTGTTTTCCCTGTGTCTGGTGTGTTCCCTCGGTAACTATGATTTGTCTGTTAGCTCATCTCTCTTTGCAGAGATACATTTGAGTACAAAGAAGTGGCCCGGCTGTTTGAGAGGACCATGGTCCAGCCTATCAAATCCATTCAGAGAATACAGAACCTAGACCTGTGGGAGTTTTTTTGCAGGTTTACATCTCCTCTACTTACTTCAGCAGTTTCCATTCTAATCACACCAACATTTTACATGAATTAAGCACACCATCTGTACATCTGTTTGTAGATGCTTATGGTGAAGGATTTTTAAAGTTTCTCATTTTATTAATGGTTTAGGAAATGATTGCCATTATTGTTCTAAAAGTATGACCTGTAATTGCTTTTAATGATGTTTCCCCCTCATTTTATTGATTTATTTTTATATAATTTTTTTTTATTTGTATTTTATATTGCATACAGGAAAAAGGCACAGCTGAGAAAGATAAAACGTGTTATAGACATTGAGGAGCGAATGCTCTTTCATGGGACAGGTCATAGTAACATCCAGGCCATATGCACATACAACTTTGACTGGCGCCTAACAGGGAGCCACGGTGACGTCTATGGAAAAGGTCCAGGGTTTTTTTGTGAGCTCTATGAAACTAGCGCATGCCACTGTTGTATAATGAAGTTTTTCATAATTGTCACTAGACTGTTGCTATTCAGTTATTTTATGCCATAGCTGTTTTAGCAATAAAATGGATCTAAAAACTATTTTTATTATTATGTTGTGCTAGGAATATACTTTTAATGTTTCACCACAGTTCAATAAACAAGTCCTTGGTCATATTTGATATTGAATGTCCTCTTGTTGTCTGCAGGAAGCTATTTTGCTCGTGATGCCAAGTACTCCAGCAAGTTTTGTCACTCAACCAGCAAGCATAACTTCACCCTGCAGAGGCATGGCCTGGCCCCCCCGATCTTTCAGGCTGAGCCTCCGTACAAGTGCATGTTCCTGGCGCGGGTGGTAGTGGGCGAGTACACCGTGGGCCACCCGCATTTCTGTCGGCCGCCCTCCAAAGACTTGAGCATCTCCAACTTTTTCGACAGCTGTGTGGACGACTTGATGAACCCCAAGATCTTTGTCATCTTCGACAGCAACCAGATCTACCCCGAGTACCTTATCGAATTTTACTGACATCAGCAGAAGAAGGACCCAAGCCATTGTCTAGACTTTCTAGTTATAATTAATGAGGAAGTAAGAACGATTGGTGTCATTAAACCGGAAGAATTTGGGATTATATGTGGAGGCTTTACATGAATTTTCATGTATTTTTTTGTTAAGCAGTGCCAAAGTTAAGGTGTGTCCTTAAAGAAAGATACTTGTCAGGTGATAAACAGGACCTTCAAATGCAGACCGCCTACTATGTATTAGTATGTATATGTTCTGCATATGTGCACAAACCTCCCATCCATGCATTGTGTGTACAAACCATATGCACAATTGTTTTTTTTTTTGTTGTTGTTTTTTTTGTGAAAATGTTAATTTATGTATTTCGTTAATCTACCTCACTGTGATTCTACCTCATTATCATGTGGTCCTGTAGATCACGAGCCATTAGGGTTCCTTGTCCGTTAATGTGCACATTACAGTAGGAATACCACCATCATTTATGCTAGTCTGTAACAGCAATCCCTTTAGGAATTATTACACTCACCCCAAACACTTTTCTCTGGGAGGTGTTTGTGAACATATGGGATTCCCTAGAATTAGTTATGAAACAAAAATCATGCTTTGATCAAAATGAAAACTAAAGATAAAATGTTACAGGTGATTTCAATTTCAAATCAGCATGCGTTCATACATCCATAATACTGTATGTGTACATGTAATTGTCTGTATATATGTGTATATTAGAAAGATATTGTCTTATATGTGCGTGCATGCGTGTGTGCTTGTTGCATAGTTTGGGAACTAATTTTTAGACTGTAATGTGCTCAGTATAAATCTGTAGTTTTCACAAAAGTACTTTATATAAAGAATAGTTTCACGTCAATAATAGTTTATTTAGGAGGCACATCTAAGGTCCACGAACCGTATGGTGGTTCTTTGAGGGCAGACTGCTTGAGGCAGTCACTTCAGCATACTCCCGTCGTGAATTATCAAAGCCACACCCCCCTTTTTGTGTAATCAGATATTTTAGTTTATTTTTTATATGGTAAAACTTTTACATTAAAATGCTAAAACATGCTTTATTTAGACTTACGTTGTCAGTGGAGATTTTTCTGCGTGAGCATACATTTAAAAAATTGTCTAATAAACGGAAGAAACGGTTCAGAGACCGCTTTATTTTAATAATGCCACCAGGTGATGCGAAGTCATATTTACGATCAAACCATGGGCGTTACCATGCGCTCACGACGCGACTTCTATTGTAGGAGAGACCATTCTTTCGTTTCTCCTCACCTATGCGGATCTAAAACAGTTTGAGAGGTAAAGAGTATTTCAAAGCAAACATGATGGATACAGAGGAACGTATGGACACCTCGGAAAATATCTGGTACTGGTTTCGTAAAGCAGAATGTGATGTTTGGCACAGAGTTGAGGTACTGTCGAATTTAGATATGATTTCATTGATGATTCTGTAGTGTCAAGTTATTCACAGGGTAAGTTGTCTTCGCAGGAGGATCCAAAGAGCGCAGTGGACAGCTCAGAACTGGAGAGGTGTTACTTCCAAAATCCACAGGGAATTTTACGACTTACCACAGAAGTAGGGGAAATCGTAATTGATTTCTCAGGTAATATGACCACAGACGCAATCTTATTATCATACCAACTATAATACGATTTAACTTAGAAACACATTCGGGTATACATTTTCTTGCTTGGTACATCATTTGGGAAAGTGTTAAATTAGTTCCTTTTGTAAAAAAACTAACCCAGATTGGATTTTTTAAACTCAGGGCAAATCCAGACCAATTTAAGAACAGGGCAGAAGTGGTGGATAAAACGGCATTTTTCAAATGTTTTGGACAGCAACTTGAGGTAGATATATAAATACATACGAAAGATTCGATTGAAACAACCTGTATGGCAGCTTACATCACTGCAGATCATTTGCTGTGAAATGAAACTGAAACAAATGATTATCTTGTCGAACAGATGTACATGTAGCCTTTCTTTGCCTGCGTACTGGGAGAACATGGACCCTAAGCAACCTTATCTGGTAAAATTAATGTTAAATAACCCTAGCCTAAATTTAGCATTTTATTCCTTGATATACTTCACTACACTGTACTCTGATTAAGGCAGTTGGACTGTCCTCTTCTTTATTTCACAGGGCTTTGATTTAAAAAAAAAAATCAATGCCTTCAGTACAGAATACCAAGACACATTGTACGGCCTCAATTTACAGTCCTGTTTACAAAAATCATGGCTTCATGGATACATTACAATAATGTAATAATTTAGTTTAATATATTATTTTACAGCTTCAAAATTTCACAAAATTCTCAGTCAATTACTTTTCTTCCTGAGGCCTTTCCTGTGAAGGGGGACAGCAGAGAATTCATGGAAGTGAAGAGACATACTCAAAATTATGGCTTACTGCAGAAACCCATTCAAAATATATACAGAATACAGAATATAGACCTCTGGGAGTTATACTGCAGGTAAGCAGCTTTCTTCCATCACTGACGGAATGGGAAACATTATTCCATTGATTCCTTCACAGCAAGTGCAACAGAGCTGAATAGGTAACCAGGCTGCACACATCAACTTCTGAACTACTTCTGTCGGGTTCCTCAGGAAAAAAGCCCAGCTGATGAAGATCAAAGGTCAGCCAGACGTTGAAGAACAGAAGCTCTTCCACGGCACAAGTAGAGACAATTTGCATAGCATTTGCACATACAATTTTGAATGCAGAATGTCTGATATGAGGAGGAGAGGTCACAGCTATGGCAAAGGTAGGAAGTTATGTCATCCTTGGGTGGGGGGGGGGGGGGGGGGGGGGGGGGGGGGGGGGGGGGGGGGGGGGGGGGGGGGGGGGGGGGGGGGGGGGG
>JAOYMR010000003.1:9796589-9816339 GCA_025802075.1 Tenebrosternarchus preto
TGGCAAAGGTAGGAATTTATTTCATCCTTGAGTCCCCCCCCCCCCCCCCTCCCCAACATGTCATCTTTGTATTTTCCATATTTATAAATATTTCCATAAATATTTGTTACTTTTTTTTGTTCTAGGTACATACTTTGCAAAATATGCATCCTATGCTGACAATTATAGCATCAGGAATCCTAATAAAACAAAGGTAATGGTCCTCGCGCGGGTGATTGTCGGGAAATATAAAGTAGGACAGTTTGATCTCTGCAAGCCTGATGGTGACCAGAAACAAAATGAACATGACAGTTGTGTGGACGATCCATTACATCCTAAGATTTATGTTATTTTTGACCCCAACCAGATATATCCTGAATATGTGATTGAGTACTGAGAAGTATCTCAGTTCTATGAAGGACAGCAAAACTTAATGCCAAAGCCTTTGGTGCAAACACAAAGTATGAAATCCAAGAAGGTTGAGTTGAATATGTAGTTACACGTTTCTCTATTTTTGTTTATAATTTGGGAATAAAATCTACAAGGGCTATCATTCAAATTATTACAAGTATCTGCCAGGTGCTCTGTAAACATTCTACTAGCCATTAATATCAAAACCAAATAGTTTCTTATTACTCCTTTCAGTAAGAGTCCCTACAGACTCTTACAAACATGAGGAGATATTCTGTTTAATTTAGACGTGCCTTTAGGGGCGGTTCATCCCTCTGACAATTTAAAAAGTACAACATTCAACCCTCTTGCGACTGAACCATTCAGTCAAAGTAGTCTTCGATGTCGATGTTGGGGTTGAGAAGTTCCTGGCCATATGGGGACAGGTCCATCTGGTTGAGGATGAGGTTTTCGAAGGTCTCCTCCAGGTCAGTTTCTCCGATGAGGACGGCCCCCATCATGCGGCCCCCTTTCATGACAACCTTCACATACTCGAGGCCTTTGGTGCAGCGTACCATCAGTTCATGGTCCTGGCCCAGGCCCTGTGCATTAAACTTCCCTAACAGCACCACCTGCAGGGCAACCACAGAACATGCCTCACTAGAAAACAAGAAAACCACAGCAGCTGACCCCAAGAAATGGAGAGAAGGAGAAAGGAGGTGGCAGAAAGTGACAGTAGAGAGAGCACCAGTCACCTTGTAGCTGAAGAACTTGGTGATGTGGGAGAAAAGCTCGAAACAGAAGTCCAGCTCGATGGCCTCGCCCAGAACGTGGGCTGCCATACAGCGTGCAGCGTACCAGCCCATCTGCCTCGCCTGTGTCCACAAACGCATCTGCAGCAAAGGGGGACACGACACACCATAGAACAAAAGCCATCGCAGAAGGACTCACTGCACAATCACAAGAACATCTGGTTTAGCTGGCTGAGATTTCTGCAGTTCATCACACCATTATGCCACTTATCCTGAAAATAGCAGATTAATCAATACGGCATATAAAAAAACAAACAAACAAACAAAAAAAAGTTATAAAACACTGAAAAATGGGCAAGGATGATTGGCTGACTGGCTGATCATACCTGCTGCCAGAGTGCGCTGGGTTCCCAGCCTGCACTGCACACATCTCCAGCAGCATACACATCTGGTTCAGACGTCTGCATGCACTCATCAACCTTCAGACCATGGTCCTCCGCCAAGTCAAACTACAGCAAGCCACAAGAGTGAGACCACTAACAAAAACTTTTGTTTAATCATTTGTCAGAAGTTAATACAAAACTTAACTTAGTTGATATTTGTTTTTCAGGAATACATTATTTAATCTTAGACAAATCTGTTTTTTGAGTTGATTAAGTAGGCCTTGTCAAATTGAAATACATTAAAACAATTCCTGGAATACAATTTAATCCGTTATTTTAAACACTGTTCTGACACCATGCATTTCATTCACTTAAAAAATTGTATGTTAATTGTTTCCAGAAATCCATCACATAGTAAGCCATGTTTCAAAGTCAGTGCTGTATATCATGGTAGAAGGGTTGTTGGCACGAAAGTTCCTCCAGTATGCTTCAGTCATACCTTTATACTTCCCTTATGAGTGACTGGCTACACATTTAAATCAGTGAGGGAATACAATTTTAATACTACTGTATACTACACAACTCTGTTACTGAATTAAACTGTGGCAGACCTGGAACTTTGTTGAGAAAGCATTAGCCCTTACATTGTTGCCATAGAGAAATGGTTCTGTGTTTGGTATCACGCCTGTAGCACTGACGATGAAGTCACAGCCATACGTCTTCCCATTGGTTAACTGGGCATAAACTGGCCACACCCCTGCAGAAAAGGTGAATACTGCTATTTACAGAAAAAGATAACCAGAGTATAATCAAGAGGTCAGAAGTACCCTCTGTGGGATTAACTCCTGTGCTAGTTCACAACATGATTATTGGGTCATTCAGATAAATATGGAAACACTTTCTCAACACTCCACAAAAGCTTTTTGCTCACCCAAGTCGGTTTTCTGTGTATAGAGTGGGGACCGCATGAACTCTTGCTGAGAGTAGATTGCTTCAATTTCACACTTATATTCTACATGGACTCTGTGTGACACCTGGGAAAGAAAGGAAGACATGAGTGTCTGAGAACTATGTTTACAGCCCACTCTCTTTCTTACTGGCACTCAATACATTGCGATACATGGTGATTCACAAACCTCCTCTGCTCCTTTTAGACTGATGCCCTCATGCCAGTCTGGGCCCAAGGCACTACCAGGCATTCCAGAACCTGATATAAAACAAAGCACTTTGACTTTATAAGCACACATTAGGATAAATTTGTGAAAAACATGCACCGATGGGCAAAAGGAGTCAGCCACAATCAAGCCCAGAGAAGGAACACATTTTACAGTTTTCTCCAAATGCACAAGGCTGTTTCAAACAAGACTTTTGGACACAGGTGCTCATACCTGGCAAAAGGCCCATGTGAATAAAATACCCATAATATACCACAAGAAGCCCTTAACCCTCAACTGCTCAAGATGTATTCAGTCACAACTGTAAGTCGCTTTGGATAAAAGCGTCAGCCAAATGCCATAAATGTAAATGTAAGAATAAAACAGAATAGAACTTTATTCTATAGAAAAGGCAGAAAATTTGACAACAAAGCTCTGTTCCATTCTATTCATAGTAAGAGTCTTGTTTATAAAACATAAATCTACTTATTCTTGGCATACCTGTATTGGGGCCTGTATCTTTGTTAGTGGTGTAGCGTGCTCTCTTGCAGGGCAATGCTTTCTCTGGCTTCTCTACCTCCAGCGAGGGGATAATGAACTGAGCAGCCCCTGCATCAAAGAATGTGTTCCCTATGGCCTTGTCCTTTACTGCCCAGATGACCTCACAGCCCTCCACTTCATACCTACACACAGAAACACATGGAAGATAATGCTACACTGATGAGCATAGTAACAATTCTGGCCACAAGATGTCATCCAATCAGACATCACAACCTTCTCTTAGCATATTCATGAACTGCTGACTTTGTGTTCTTCCAGCACTAACAAGCCCATTCTAACCTCATAGAGGGCTTAATTAGTTATTTATCTAACGAGTTCAGGAAGAGTGAGATGGGAAAAGAGAAAACCATTTTCAGGGGTAGACCAGGAGTGGACCTAGGACAGTATTTTAGTTTAACTTTTATATTTAATGCTGGCATCTAGAAAGATACATTTAGTGTTGGCAAAATGTAAGCATCCACCATGTAGTATTGACTCACATCAGTTCCTATACTGCAGAAACAAATACCCTCTGTATAGCCAGAGATCTTTTTCTGTCCATTTTGGCATGAGAGAGAAAAAGGTGCAATGCAAGAGAAAGCATCAGTATAACTGCCACCTTAAAAGTTGTGATGGCTGCTTACACTAATTCCAAGGCAATTCCTCCATTTCCAACAACTACCATGCGCTTTGCGTTTGATAAGTGTTTCTGAAACTCCTATAAAACACAAGAGTTAAACATGTGAAAGGCAAATATTTGAAGCATGACAGAAAAGATAATGAGTTCTTATGATTTTTTTGGTGATTACTTCTATTGCAGAATGCCATTATTTAAGCCCAGGTTCAACAGCATAAGATAGTACCTGGGCACTGTCTGTGTCTCGTATGCCCAACACATGAGGGTTATCCTGGATGACAAGTTTAGGCCTGGCTCCAGTACAGAGACACAACTTCTCATAATGGAAGACCTGTCCATTCTCAGTCTGGAGTGTCTGTATAGAAGTAGTCTTTAGCACAGCTGTCTTATCACATTACCACTCTGGAGTACTATAAAATGTACTTGGACTCACGTGTTGCTTGGCATGGAGGACTTTGACTGCAGACTGAATAACTTTCAGGTTCGGATACTTATCCTCTAAAACACTGGATGGTTGCTCTTCAACTTCAAAGTCCTCCAAAGTTTTAGACACCTTCGGAGAAAATGTTGCATTTACGCTTAGTTCTAATGAAGATGTCACGGTGCACTACAAAGAACACGCACACAAAAAACGCCTATATCGGAAGTGAATAACCAACCTGTTTGAAATTCGTCACGGTCTTCACCAAAGGACCCGCTATCAGAAGGGCAATGTCCTGAGATGGAAACTGTGATGCGAGCTTGTTGGAACAGACGTCACGTCAGACAACGTAAGTCGAGAAGAGCAGAAAACTTGAGCAAAGGTCGCTTACGAAGTCAAGCTACATACCTGTTCTGCGCAAGTTACCCCAGCTATTCCTCCACCTGCTACCAGGAATTTGAAATGCTTCTCTGAGTGCGAGTTATTTGCCATGTTACTAAACTTACACACATGGAACGAGATCAGTACTCTGTTTTGGTTCGTGCTGTCAAACAAACTGCAATTAGCCAGCTAGTTTACAGTTCTGTTATTGTTTGTGAACAACCGTTTTACTTCACGTAGCTAACTGAATTGTATCACAATAAATAACATTTAAAAATACAGGTTATACAAACACGCTAGTGCACGTTCAATGAAACAAAGCAGAAATTAGCTAGCCAACCACAACCAAAGTCTTCCATGTTGTTTTACATCAGCAAGCTACGGCAACCGATAAAGCTCACATCTCAAACGACATTCCAAACCTTGAATCTTTTTGTGTTTCAAAATGTGAATAATGCGAAAGTAGGATGTGTATCCTGTATGAACTTAACCCATTAACACCAGTACCGACGGATATTTCATATTTAAAACATGTTATGAATGAATAACTTTGAACAACTCTGTAAAGCACACTGAAAGATATGTCCTTATATAGTCTATGTATACTGTGTATACTCTTGTTTCCTGTATACTGTGTATTGTGTGTAAGTTATATGTAAAGTATCTGTATACTGTTATTGCTAGAGGGACACGAACAGCCGGAAACAAGTTCCTTGTGTGTGCGAACATACTTGGCCAATAAATCTGATTCTGATTCTGATAAATAATACATTTATGCTGACCATGGTTTAAATCACTTTTTGTCCCAAACATAATTTACAATTAGCAGACGCTCTTAACCTACGTGCTTTGTTGCCTCCATGGACGTTATCCTAACGCTAGAAACTACTAGAACACTGTCAGAAACAAGGTGTACATGAAGGAGAAGAATTGGATTACTGCATGTTGCATTAAATTACCGCCTGCCAGAAATCTTGGTATAAGAAACTCTGCATGGGAAATCAGTTGGATTGAATCATCTAATATGATGTCTCTCAGTCACCTCTCATCACACTATTATAAAGTGTTCAAGTTCGTTTATAATCGTAAACGGAGGGTTGTGTTGTACTGCAGGCTGACTTTTCCCTCTACGTTCATTTTGAGAGGAAAAATGCATCTGATAGCTTCCTGTGCCGAGTTAATTTCCCTGAAAAGCGTCTGCCATTTTTGACCTGGCCAATACTGAGTATGTAGATCTCACAATATTTTTATAGTCCTCAACCACTACATCATCTGTGACCATATACGATCCTATTATTCACTAATCTATTAACAAGTGCTGCTGTTAGACACACTTGGATTAAATGAGAAGCAGTGTGACATTGGGGCTAAAGAACATTTTGCCTCTGTCATCATAATTATGATGTTTATCACAGAGGGGTATGTGGAGTGAGTCATATTGAGCCTGATGCCTATTATAAAATACTGCATGTTCCCCAAATGTTGTTTTTTCTAAAGCAAAGCAAAAAAAAAAGGACCTTTGTGCTGCCGTTTAGACATTGAAGCACTGAAGCTTTATCACACAAAGCAGTGCAAGATAGATTCCCCATCAGTACTTCAGCTTGTATTTTATTATATTTGATGGCCATGCTTGATGTGTTTGGCATCTTTAGGTTTGCCATGCTACGGGCGGGACAGGCGTGAAAATTAATGACCGAAACTTTCATCGGTGGCCGGAAAGGCTCTGCCGCTGATGTGTCAGTGGTTATACGACAGGCCAGTGTCCTGAGTGGTTACAGCCTGGCAGGCTGATGGAATCATTTGTATTGCATTCAGCCCCTGGCCAGTTTCTGGACTCGCTCTATTTCCGGCACTCACAGCCATTCATTTTCCCTTTATGACTCTGGGCAGGAAGCTGGCGGCTGCTGTCCGGGCAGAGCCTGGCCAGACGCATCCAGGGAGCACGCCCAGGCAGTGGGGTCCTAATGGGCAGGGAATGCTGATGTGATAGTTGTGCTTTAAATGTGTGGAGTAAATGAATGATGTGATTGGACAGGCAGGGACGTGGTTAAAAATGGAAATGTGAACAAATTCTCCCAGAGGCCTTGGGAGTTCATTTTAGGACCCTATGGATAGCCAAGTAGTCAACGACTATAAAAAGAGTTGGTTATTGTTTCATAGCTGTTTCCCAGACTCCAGCAACACCACACCACACATCATGGACAATCTTAATAAGAAATTGTGTGAACTCTGAAATTAGGTTTACACGTGCACTCAGCAAAGTATTTTAACGTTTGGGCATCTAGCAGTCAGGGATGATTTGGCACACAACACAGTTTATCCTTTTTAACAGGAGAAGAGGGAACCACATAGAATAAGTTTTGATGGCATTGGTTCTTTCCGGTTTGTCAGTGTTTAGTGTTTATTGGTAAATCTAGTGATGTGATGACTAATTAGTATCAGCAGATAAGCAAGATGACAGTTAACAGGTGCCATTAAACAGAATGAAATGCATTTATGACTAATGCTATCAAGAGGACAATAATAGCATGGAGAAATCAACATGCATAACCACTTCTAATAGAAAACATGAACTTTTCTATGCATTCATCAAAACTTTGGCCTTCTACAGTGACCACACAGAGGAAACCATGCTTTTAAGCTAATTGGTGATCCCCTCTCCAGTGGATAGGGTTATGTGTTGCTTTTTATATGTTAGCTTGATAAAAATTTTAAATATATATATTTGTAGATTTGGAGGTGGTTTTATGAAATATGCTTGCTCTGTTGATTTGGTTTGGAGTTGTAGTTCAAAAATACATTTAAAATGTTTTTTTGGTGATTTAAAGGAAATATTTTTCAGGAGAAACACTAATATAACCAAGAGAAGAAATGTGTGGTCCATATTTAAATATCTGTCAGTATCGTCTAGGTTTGGAGAAAAGTAAAAGGCTTTGATTGAAGAAGAGAACTGATGTTGAACTGTATGGAAATATTAAACATTTTCCTTATTGGCAAACACACTTGATCTTGATTCATAGTATGTTTATTTGCATGTGTGATTTATTTCATTCCGTTGTTTGTTCCTTATGGAGATACAGTGATTTACAATAAATTGTGTGAAAGAATATTACACACAGATCTGGACCTTTAAGTATTATTTTTATTATAAAATCACTTCAAAATTAAATGCCATTCTTTGTTTTCTTTAGCATTTTTAATAATACATCAGCATAATACATCATCACATTTTTTACACATAATTTTCAAGCATAATATATGTGCTGCATATCCCCCAACCAAAGGTACCTACAGTTAAAGATTCAAACTGGGAAAAGAAACACAGAAGAACAGCACACATTGCCCCCATCATCAAGACTGTAGGTATCACTTATAATATCATATATACATACGCTTTAGGCTGGAGCGTACGGTAGTGGTCCCTAGAGAAGTAGTGAGTTGGGCATCTGGAGCAGGTCTCTCTTGCCGTAGGTGCTGGAGCCCACGTTGGTGGGGGCGTAGACAGTGCCAATGGCGTTGCTGGATCGGATGAGGAAATCCGCCAGCCTCTGGGTGACGCAGGTGGCTGTGTTGCATTTTCTCTTCTCTATGTGGTGCTGGTGGCTGGTGGAAGGGGGCAGAATAAAACAGCATTTTTTATTCTAGGGGTAGATCATTACACAATTATTATTCATTAATAATTAAGTAAGTTGAGGGGTGGATCATTACTGCTGCATCTTTGACCTCTTTCAGCAGAGCAGTGGTCAGAACTGGAGCCCTCCAGTTTCGTGATGAGTGAAGAGGTGTAGTACCTGCTGACTGCAGCGAGTGCTCTCTGGGGTCGTGACCTTGTGAATCTCAGAAAAGGGGTTGTGGGCAAGCCTGGAGCTATCCAGCCCTCCTCCTCAGGGGAACTGTCCGCCTGTTCACTAGAGGAAATGAAGTACCTGTGGGCAAACAGGACAGCTGAGCTGATGGGGTCACAGGTCACTTTAGGAGAGTGGTACTTCTCCCAAATGTAGAGCGATGCATCAAGTAATCACTTTCCCTTTGAGTGCATGCTTCAGTCGAATCACAGACAGCACACACACACACACACATACACACACTTTCATTCACAGAGTTCATTGTCAGCCAAGAAGCACCCGTTTCCCTCTTGACGGTGCGCCATGTCGATTTCTATCAACATTTGGTGTCGGAATCCGCGATGCTCAAGAGAGCCATGGTGGCTGAAAAGCAAACTCTCATCGCCGGCACTCTTCATCACGGGGCAGCGGGACATCCAGCGGCACCCAAGGTGATTCGGCCACTCGGCCACAGTTGCTGGCAGCGTCAGGGGGGCCGGGCGCTCACCTGTTGCTGGGAGCAGGAGCTGCACACTGCAGCAGCAACGCAGGGAGAAGGAAGAGCAGGACAGGCACACTCAGGTGATCCATAGCACACAGCAAGCGAGCCGCAGGGACTGTGAACATGAGCCGAAAAGAAATGAACACGGATGAAGGAAATGAACATGAATGAAACAGGAACGAAAAGCCAAAAGAACATGAAAAAAACAGCCACATTTCAGTAGAACAAATACACATTTACCACATTTTATTAATTGACCTATTAGATACTTATCTAACGTTGTATTATAATACAGACATTTTTTTTTACTGATGCACTGGAAAAATGAATACACTCCTGCTGTAGTTTGTGAATTATATGAACCCATGGATGATTTGTACACCCTCTAAACACAATACAAGGCAGGTTAAAAAAGCTGTGGTCAAGTCCTTTCATTACGCAACAGCAAAACGGCTCCAGCAGGAAGAAAAAAGCAGAACCTCACTCACCTTCAGTAGTTTTGGGTCCGGTGGCAGCAGGTGGAACTGGTTCTGTCCCCGATGTTGCCCGAGCCTGTTATAGGCTTCTCCCTCAACCACTTGTGACATCACTCCTCACCAAATATAGCTCTCAATTTGCAGCCGAGCACGGGGCCGGGGAGGGTTGGCCACTTTAAGGGCCAGAACCCGCAGCGCTGAGGAGGTCAAAGGCGCCACGCGGCCCCGTCATCGTCTTCGTCACCGACGGAGGTTGACTTTGGCATGGGTGGGCTGGGCACTTCAGTATGAGCCCTTCCTGTCAACGGACTCCAAATGGAGGCATCACCGCCCCCAGCAGCTCTCCACGGTTTGTAGCCTGCCAGAAACGGTTCGGGAGGCTCTGCCCGAGAGGAGGCTTTCAAATATCACCCTGCTTTTGCGTGTTACATGGGCTTTTCTCAGTCAGCGTTCTGTTTTAGCGCAGCACATCTACATCGTTATATATTCCGCACTGTACCTGGTTTACAGTTTTCGGGGGAAACGCAGGATGACTCACAATTAAGCAGAAGTGGAATAGCAAAAAAGTGTTGTGTACTGAGTTGAACTGAATGAGGTAAATGTGAACAACATGTATTTCCAACAGGGCTCAGTTACTTCTAAGCATGTTCCTTACTCCTAACTATAGACATGCTATTTGAAATGATAAAGTAGTGTTAAACAGTGGGCAGTGTTATAACATCTGTACTCAGTTTTTAAAAAATTATAAAAAAAATTGGTTGGCGTTAGAAAGTGACCTGTGTCTTGAGTCTGTGTCCATCATTCAAACTTCACTTTGGACTTATTAGTGCTATATTTGCCTATTTACACCATGTAGTGGGACTTGGAGATCTTTGAAATTGAGTAAACACATTTAAATTAGGTTCCTGGTAATCCTTGGAATTTATTGCTTAAATATAACACAACACAATATATTTTAAATTGCTTAAATATAACACAATGTGAATATATGTTAAGTTATATATGACCCTTGCTTTTATATTAGTTTCAATATGACAAAGCACAAACTCCTAATGTTTGATAGTAAAAACCTCCAATCTTTTATCCATTTTCCATAATAGTGCAAAACTATTACAGATGCACAGTTAAGGAAGGTTCAAAATAGGAAAAAAACGTTTATACCAAACCAAAGGGTTTTACAGCGGAGAAATGCAAAATGAAATTACAAACTGATTGTCCTTAACAAGAAAAATAAATGTAATAAAATAAGGTTTCACATAAGGTTCTACTGGTGCATCTGTTGAGGATTAAAAATTATCATTGCAACAGAGACAAATATCCAGTTTCAGAGCTGGCTGGAACAATTTTTAGTCATGATGGCACCCATTCTGACTGTTACACCTTATGATTGCTTAAAGATTGGAGGTCCATCACATTGAGTCCTTCACTGGCTTCAGAGTATCACACTGCTCCGTGGCCGAGTCATCTTTGAGCAGGACACTGCTTTCCACAGCGCCCCCCGCAGGCTTCTGGAGCTCCATGTTGGCGGCAGCATGCTGTTCTCCCTGCACCTTTGCCTTGATGATGAGAACTACGCGCCAGAAGAGAATGTTGCCACACACCTGCAGGCTGCTGGTCAAGCCTAGGAACAGGAACCTGAGCAAGGAGGAACTGAAGTTAGGGATGGAAGTCACCTACCTTAGAGGTATGGAGACCTTGATTCAGCATCAGCTATGTGCCTGATGGTTCATTTGCAGTAAACCCTGCTTGACCATTTCCCAGGCCACATACTGGAATATCCCCATACTGTCTGGTGTTTAGTATTTACTTTTTATCGCCCAGTTTAGTGCACCCTGCACTCACGTAGCATTGAAGGGATGGCAAGTGTTAATTCAACACTGGGAATAGTAAAGTGCACAGTAAAAGTGCTCAGGTGAGTGACGAGAAGAGAAAGTCCCCACCGGAAGGTCTGCGTGTTGTACATCCTACACGCCCCTCTTCCTCCGCACCTCCGACTTCCCCACTTAAGGCAGGTGGAATCGATCAGAGCCCCAAAATAGATGGGGGCGGGGATCCCTGCTGCAATGAAACACACGGTAGTTCAAAAAACAACTGAAAATGAGATTATGGACACAGGGCAGGTCTAGATGGTCTAGTTGGTGAGGGAGCTTGGCAGGTTGTGTTACCCAAGACTCTGATAACCAGCATGAATAGACCTGTGGACAGGGACTTCAGCTCAGGCTGCACGCTCCTGCCCGTGGACAAAAGAACTTGTGTATGAACTAAGGTCAATCTGTACTTTGAAATATGGAATTTAATATCTAAAACAGCAGCAGTATCAGGAGTAGGCACCTTATGCAAATGATGAAGAAGCACATGCTACCAAGGCCGAAGCTGAAGAAGATGGTTCCCTGTAGTACCAAATAGATGTAGAACATTATAGAGCAGAAGCTGTTTTGCGGGCACTGGCCCAGCATGGCCGTGGAATTGCCCTCACTTGCCCCCCAGCTCTGCACACACCTGCAACCACTGAACGTCTGGAAAGAAATGTATCCAATTCAGAAAAACAAAAACAATGAATTATATAATTTGCAAGTATTTAAATGAAGATTTTGCATTTTAATTGTACTGGTGAGTTTTGGTAGATCAAAAAGATCTACCCCAAACATACACTGACGCTGATATTGAAAGAGGGCAGAATTAGAGTGGTAGGTTAAAACAGACAAATAAGTGTATTTATTATAACACGGCAAGAAAATCCTTATGTATCTATATCATCATCTTAGCCTCTCAATGTCATTGCACTCTCCTTTCTCACAGTCTCCTTCTCAGCACCGAAGAAAAACACAAATCATTAGTACCTTTCCTTTATTCTATTAATTTATTCGGTCTCCATAACAACACTTCTTTCAGACTTGGTAAAATATCGGACTTTGTGTTTTCACTCAGCTGTTTCTTATTTCTCCTCATTAGTGTCTGTGTTTAAACTTCTTTGGTTTCGTCTTTGGTTGCTGGTCATTTGTGCTTGTTTGCTCTGCCTGGGCCTTCTTGCAGTCTTCCTGGTTTAAAGTCTGGTTTGTTCTAGTTTATTTGTCTGTTAGCTAATTTTCTTTATCTCTATTAGTGTTTCATGCTTGTCCTCGTTTTGTTAGTTTCCCCTTTTCCCTCTCTTATCCTATTATAATTAAGAGCATTGTGTATTGTGCTCTTGTCGTAGTTGGTTTACTTGGCTTGTATCGTGTCACAGATTTGTTCTGTTTTAGCTTTTTGTTTATCTTTTTGTATTTTGCTATGTTGTTTGCCTTATGTTACTCTCTATGTTCCTAAATTATCTTAGTCTTAACCATGGTTATTTAGTTATATTACGGTTTAGTTCTGTTATGTTAGTTCATGTATGGGCCTTTTGTTTAGTCTCTTCCATGCTTTAGATTTGTTTCTACCTATTCTTTTGTGTATTCTTCTTTAATAAACAAATATTTTTGGCTCATTATCTGCTTTCTCTTCTTCTGTAATAATGGTAATTAACATGTTTGCATTGATACTATTAGGGGTCAAATGGCTCAAATAGCATATTCAATAAGGCACACCCACAAAACAAATATATGCTATTAGCACTTCTTGTGTGCATCAGTATTATACTCTGGATTAGTTTGTGTAATGGCCAGACTTACCATATTCATGCCTGAACCGTGGGTGGAGTTACAGCCAGCATAGCAGGCTGAAATGTAGGTCACTCCATTCTGGCCACACACAGGGTCCCACTGGTTCATGGGACATCCACACCCTGTGTTGCAGGAGGATAGCAAACCACCCTCCACTCCCCCCATTTGCACAGGTCTGAAAATATATCCACCAAAGGTTGGATGATTTATGGCAGTTATGCAGGTTGGCCATTTTACAAATATTGCTTCTATATTTTCAAATGAAACCATTTGTATAATCACAATCTCACAGAATTCACTGCATATATAGCTCGTCATATATGACTTTACTATGGTTTTAGATTAGAATGTATGCACATGAAGAAATCTCACCAGGGATTAGATCTGAGCAAACAAAACTCACTACTGAAGAGAACTAGAGTAGAGTAGCAGTTACCCTTGGTAAGGCACGGTGATGCCAGCCATGTCAATGTTGGGGCAGCTGAGTGCAAAGTATGGCAGAGAGCAGAGAAAGGAAACAATAGAGGTGAACCAGCCCAGCCTGGCAGCACCCAACATGCCCAGCTTGAACCTCTTCATAATCAAGCCACTCAAGAAGATGCCCACACACAAGGCAGGAATGGTGCTCACCGCTGCATGTAGTCCACACATGCAAACATACAGCCGTGCATGCACACATAAAAAGCATTCATGCACATACACGTATAGTTTTTTAGTTCGTTTGTATTGTACCAGCTATGTCATGTTTATGGTGCATTATGTTAAGATCATGGTGTCATGTTTTTGGATACAGGCATGTTTAGAATAGCAGTGTGCAGAAAGCATCATTGGTGCTGTTACCTAAAAAGACATTAGCACTGGATGCAGTTTGTCCAAACTGCTGTTCGAAGTACTTTGGTGAATAGGTTAGAACAATGACAAAGGCATTGAATGTGAGAACATGGGATATCAAGTAGAGAACATAGATCTTATTGGAGATCATTCGTTTCAGTGATGGCCCAAAATCTAAAGCAGAGGAAACAACGGGTTATTTAGAGCAGAATTTATGACATCCATCCACCCATCCATCCATCCATCTACCCATCTTCAACTGCTTATTTGGGTTCAGGTTGTGAGAGCAGCAGCCGAAGCAACGAGGCCCTGGCCTCCCTTTCCCCTGCCACCTCTTGCAGCTCCTCCAGGAGAATACCAAGGCGATCCCAGGACAGTCAACAGATATAATCCCTCCAACATGACCTGGGTCTTCCCTGGGGTCTCCTCCACATTGGACATGCCTGAAACACATCCCTAGGGAAGCGTACAGGGGACATCTGGATCAGATGCCTGAACCACCTCAGCTGGCTCTTCTCAACGCGGCCAAGCTTCTCATTCTATCTCTAAAGGAGAATCTGGCCACTCTGTGGAGAAAGATCATTTCGGCTGCTTGTATCCGCAATCTCGTTCTTTCAGTCACTACCCAGACCTTGTGACCATAGGTGAGAGTCGGAACGTAGGTTGACCGGTAAAGTGAGAGCTTTGCCTTTTGGCTCAGCTACCTCTTCACCATAACTGACTGGTACAGGGTCTGCAGCACTGCAGCCGCTGCAACAAGATCCTGAGATATCTGCCACTTCACACTCAGCTGCAAACTGATCTAGCAAGAGCTGCAGGTCCTGGCCTGTTGACTCCAGCAGGACCTCATTATCCACAAAAAAAACCCATGAAATCCTGAGGCAACCATACCAGACTCCCTCCACCACTCCCTCCATAAATTCTGTCCATAGAAGCTATTAACAGAATCAGTAACAAAGGACATCCCTGGTGGAGTCCAACCCCAACTGATAACCAGTCTGACACTGCTGGCCATATGAACCAAGCTCCTGCTCTGTTTATACATTGTCTGAATGGCCCTTAGCAGCGAGTCCTATACCCTGTACTCCAGGAGTGCCTGCCACAGGAGCTTTCCTTTCCTGATGGTTTGCCAGAACCTTCTCAGCGCCGGTTGATAGTCATTCTCCATGGGCTCACCAAACTCCTCCCACACCTGAGTTTTTGCCTTAGCAACAGTTGAAGAGGGCATGGCACTTTGGTACCTATCTGCTGCCTCCGGAGTCCCACAAGCCAGCCTGGCCCAATAGGACTCTTTCTTTGGCTTGATGGCCTCCTTTACCTGAGATGTCCACTATCAGGGTCGGGGATTACTGCTGTGAAATGCACTGACAACCTTACAGCCACAATTACAAGCAGCTACATCGACAATGGAGGCACAGAAGAAGACCCACTTGGATTCAATGTCTCTGGCCTCCTTTGAGATGTGGTTGAAGCTTTGTCATATGTGGGAAGAAAATCTCTCTGACAGGTTCCTCTGCCAAATGTCTTTTACGGACAGAATCTAGCATTCTTACCCACCATCTGATCCAACTCACCACTAGGTAGTGATCAGTTGACAGCTCAATTCCTTTCTTCACCCAGGTGTCCAAAACACATGGTTGCAAATTCGATGACACGACTATGAAGTCGCTCATTGAACAGTGGCCTAAGGTGTCCTGGTTCCATATGCAGTTATGGACACCTTTGTGTTTGAACATGGAGTTCATTATAGAAAATCTGTCATGACCACTGAAATCCAATAACAGAACACTGCTTGGGTTTAGATTGGGGGGCCTGTTCCTCCCAGTCATGCCCTTCCAGGTCTCACTGTCATTGTCCACGTGAGTGTTGAAGACTCCCAGCAAAATAATGGAGTCTCCAAGGAGGGTACTTTCAAGTACCTCCTCCAAGGACTCCAAGAAGGCCGGGTACTCTGAACTGCGGTTTGGTGCATAGGCACAACTCCAACGTCCAGGTGGCGAGTCAAGGAGCTATGAGTCCTCTCCCACCTGACGCCTTACCATGAGCAACACCAGAATGGAATAAAGTCCAGTCCCTCTCGAGGGAGTGTGTTCCAGAGCCCATATGTTGAGGTTAGCCATCCTATATTGAGTTGGTATCTTTACTACCAGAGAGGTCACGTTCTATGGTCAAATGGCCAGTTTCAGTAGCTGAGGATCAGAACATCAAGGCCCCTGCTTTCGGCTGCCACCCGATCCACACTGCACCGGACCCCATAACTGACTCTCCCACAGGTGGTGGGGTCATAGAAGAAATTTATTACACCTTTTTACATATTTATATCTACTTTAATGTTGGACCCTTTTAAATACATTTTATGGTAAGCATAAGGGCCCGTGATATGGCATTTTGTTGTAAGATGAACTGCTTATACTTAAATCATGGCAGCCAACTCAAAGGAAGTCTTACCCTTCGCTACCTCCATGAGGCTAACAGGTCCTTCCTCTGTGCACATGTGCAGGGGCTGCTCTGAGCTGGCCACTGGCCCCACAGTCTTGCCGGCTTCAGGTAAGGCCTTGGGCATGAACCAGAAAGGCACCGCAGAGAGCAGCGAAAGAGCTCCGGCTACAATAAAGCCCAACCACCAAGCACCTACCCATCGGGAGTCCTTAGGAGTGATGGCCACATTCTCTAATGAGGAGAACACAGATACACTAACCACAAAGTACTTCACAAATTGGTATTTTTTTGCAAGGGCACATTATTCTCTTTTATACATTCACTGTTTAAAAAGTGACTCTGTAAGTGCAGAAATATTGATGAATCATTCTCTCACCCAAGTTAACAAAACCAAAGTCCACATAGATATTTGCACAAGCAGAGCCAAGTAAGTATCCGAGCAGCGGCCCAATCAATGCGATGGTGTGAAGGCATCCTGGAGCATGTGAGCCGACAATGACACAGGCCATCAGCGAATAATCCATTCAACACAGTTCACATCTGCTGTACTAATCTCTATGTAGTACTAAGTATCTTATTATTTCTCACCAATGTAGAAAGCGGAGTTCTCTGGTCTGGCAAAGTCATCGATGAAGGACCAACCGAGAGGAACAACTGTGGCTTCTCCGCTCCCACGGATGATGTTGCCCACCATTATAATGATCCACATAGGAGACCCCTCCTTCTCTCCTTCCTCACACTCTGAACAACACAAACAAATAGCACATGCTCAGGGAAATGTCTCTTGCTGTAAACTCTGCTGTGCACACAAAAATGTTTATGTTATTGTTAACATTGATGAGTTTATAGGCACATCCACACACAAATGTATTTACCAGGAATTCTCTGCTGAGCAATGCTCTGGCTGGTAGATGAGCATAGGGAGGTCTTTGTGAAATTGTCCGCAACTTTAGAATAGGAGGCAACTGTCTCATAATTATATCTGCCAGAAACACACACTCACACATATCAGTACAACCAAGGCTTCTTTTACATTTGTTCATTAACAGCACAACATCAGGTTCCTGTAGGATTTGTCTTCACCATAAACTATGTAATGATTATTCTCTCATTGTTGGATGTGTAAATGCGCAGCACGTTCCTGCCTGTGACGACAGCAGAATGACTCACTGATCCATGAGGAAGTGAGGTAGACCCATGAGCAAAGTGCCGGCACCCATCAGAATCATTCCCATTCCGATGATCCTGGGCCGGTGGAACTTCGCTCCAAAGTAGCTCACAATGGTGATCAACAGCAGGTTACCTTATACAACCCAGAAAAGACTCTTGGCATTTAGGGAGCACATGCTATTTTTCCGAGTGGAACGTGCAGAGCTTATTAAGCACCACAGTGCTATTTGACACATTTTTGTGTCATACTCAGTTAACTTTATGCTCATTTATATTGAGCTACATTTCTAAGCAGTAGACAAAATGCATACTGCATTTGCCAGAGAATCAGCACTCGATGACCTCCTCTGGTAAACAGCGCCCTCCAAGGGACAGTCTGCTGTACTGCGGTCCTGGTGGCTCACTCACCCATTTCAAAGCCTCCATCGATGGTGCCAACAACTGACGCTGAAATCTCAAATCGTCTCTCGATCTGAGTGATTGTGCTTTTGGTGTAACTTCCACTCAAGGATTTGGAGAGAAAGGAAAAAGCAAGCACACCGATGAACATCTACCCTCAAAAAAGGAACAAAACAGCTTTTTTAAAATTTATTTTTCATGTTTGTATATTTTTTTCTTCTGTTAAGGAAAGCCCACTGCAGCTCACTAATAAACATAAAAAATACACACAAATGTTATGTGCAACATTAGCAGCAGGTGAATATAATGTCATTGGCCTGTGGATTTGTGTGTCCTAGATCAGGGCAATGGTAGTTCAGTGGTTAAATTACTTAGCTAGTACAAGCCCCACCATGGCCAAGTTACCACTGTTGTATCCCTGAGAAAGACCTTAACTCTCAATTTCTCAAGATGTATTCAATCATAATTATAAGATGCTTTGGTTAAAAGCATCAACTAAATGTTTGTTTGTGGGTGAAATCCAATAGATCCAAAGCAATGAGTAAGGTGCCCTCTGCTGCAGTGATGTCTGGTTTTGGAACAAGACCCAGTTTACTAAGACTGGGCCTACAGCTAACAGTAAAGTCAGCACATGGAACCCCAGCCCCTGAATTCAGTGGAATGTATTCCATCTCCTAATGTTTCAAACACCAGACCCACATTCAGCAGTAGGGACACTAAGTCTGTTCTATAAAGAATTCTAGCTCTACATAATCAAACTCTCTCTCTCTTTCTCTCTCTCTCTCATTATTATTATTATTATTATTATTGGTCATTATTCAGTCTAAGATTTTTCAGTGGGGGCCTGAGAGTCATACCTTGAGACTGGGTGAGCAGGATGTGGTTACAGGGTGTGTTTGTGGGTTATAAGCAGTGCTGTCCAGAGGAGAGGGCTCACTGAATCCCTCTGGCCTAGACTCCGAAGTCATGGTCCACCGGTCAAAGGTTACTGAATAAACTCAACACGTTTAGTAGGAGCTGGGAATTGTGAAACGAGCCTGCAAAAACAGAGAAACCAAATCAGAGATTAGTTTGTTCTTAACATGAAGGAGCATAGCTGATTAAACCAGTGGGATAATTCGAATGTAGTTTTGAGTTGGAAATAAATGGAATATTTATGTAAAAAAATTCAAATAAAAAAAACATATTACAATACTTAATTATGTACACTTTTCAGTGCCAAAAAAGAGCAATACAGTGACTATGAAGCTAGTATTTTAGAAAGTGCTGGGTTGTAACAGAATACATGCATGCATATAATGGATTTACATGTAAATGAACAAGTACATAATGGAATATATGTAATGGAATACATGTATGTAATCAGAATACAACAAACAAGGTAACTATTCCATTAGAGTTACAGAAAAATGCATAAATTAAATTACTGACCATGTCTATATAACATTACAACTTAACAAGAATCCCTTACCACACCACCCCCCCACACCTCCAGCCTTTTTTATGAATATAATTGACTGAACAGCTCCTATGGCTATTGTCACACTATAACAGCATCAGCACTGAACGTAGCCTGCTTTAATTGATAGGTTTTAAAATACTGTATGTATGTAACCGGCATAATATGTATTTACTCTTTCTAGTAGATTTGCGTAAAGCTTGTTTTTAGCTATCCATTTCCTGTTTATTATTGTTGTTTTTTAACACAACTATGTTGGGGGTGTGAAGGAATTTCATTGATTGCATATGTTTAGTCATAGTATGTAAGAGTCAAACTCTTAAAGTTGGCTCAGATGATTCTGTATGATAATCATGTAACATTGTGTGTGCG
>JAOYMR010000003.1:9824180-9839796 GCA_025802075.1 Tenebrosternarchus preto
TTATGAGGGCACTTAACACATCTTAGCACACTTGCTTTTTATGAGGGCACTTAACACATCTTAGCACACTTGCTTTTTATGAGGGCACTTAACACATCTTAGCACACTTGCTTTTCAGCTGAAAGTAAAAGAATTGATGATTAAAGTCATATATGACATCAGGATCTAGTGCTGAAATTAGATGGGGGTGCTTAATGATTTCAGGCATGGAATTCTCTGCCAATCTAATTTCAGCCTTTCTCTCACAGAACCAGACTAGGATTCTCCATTCTGGTTCATTCTGGTTCTGCTAACCAAAGAACACATGACACGGCACCCGTTATAGGAGACGGTGAGACCAGCCAGTCGCGGGTTGTCACACTTGGTGCCGAACTGCAGAAGGAGCAGGAGGTATGCTGAGAAGGAGGTGAGGAAGGAGAACTGGGCTCCAGATACCACGCTCAGCCTGTACCTCTTCATCAGTAAACCGCCAAGAAATATGCCCACAGAGATTACCGGCAGGTTCAGCACACCTATGGGCATGGAGTATACAAGCTTTAGTATCAGACATCTGAAGCTTTTGGTTGTAGCGATTAGCAAACAACTATACTTAGAACATCAAGTATTTCCAAAGATGGGCAACCTCTTTTGTGTTATCAATCACTGAGTGGCAGAGAGACTGATCAGGGCCAGAAATGAAGAACAAGCTTTTTTGATATGTTTTAAATAAAGACATTTTAATAGTTGAGAACTGTATACGACAAAAAATGCGAGGATGTGAGCCCAACTCTAATCATTTTCAATAAATATACTAATAATTATTAAGACTTTGTACAATAAACATAAGTCACTATAAGGTTAATATGACTGAGAATCCAGGATTATTAGTCGTAATCTAGTACTAGTAGTACTAGTATTAGTAGTACTAGTAATAGTAGTAATCTTATACTAGTTATTTAGTAAAGGAAATGGTTCTACTTGGAACCATTATTATTATTACCATATACCCTATACCCTAGTGTACCTTATACTGTATACCCTTTGGTATCAAAAATACTCAAAAATGTTATTAAAATTCTCTAAGGGTAGGAAAGAATGGCTGCAATTCTGAAATGAACCACTAGAGGCATACTTGTAAGGAACTGATAGGTCTGAATATGCAGTACTCAGCAGACAGACCCTTCTCATTCATGCTGGGGACATGTCCCATTTTCTTCAATGGCTGATTTTGTCTCTACCACTTTTTGAAAGTGCACTTTGAAAATATCATCTAGTGTTTCCTATACATTTCCTCTACATGTTTTCTTCATTTATTCATTAATATATTTAATAATATGTTTGCTTTATTCAGTACAGTGATAGGTATTAGCTAGGTAGCCATGCTAATCATAAAGAGTAGTGCTTATATGTTAGCCTGGCACGGGATGCCAATATAATAGCGGACTGAAGCTGATTGAATGCGACACCTTGTCCACATTTTCCTCCCCACCACTTTTGGAAGCAAAGTTATGCTCATGGTTCGAGATGATGCCTAGATAGAAGCTGAAGTATCTCTAATTAGAGTGTCTCAATAATCCTTTTTACAAAGTTCCATGATGGTTAAAATTCTGCCTATTAAGCTCATTAGGTAGTAGACAGACCTATGGTGTGTTGGTGTCACCTTTCACAATATAGTTTATTACTTCTAGAACTATCCAGTTCTTTATTTTAGATCAGTGAGGTATAACTGCTTTTTTGAGTTTCTGTTAACACTGATTTGAAATATCAGGTTTTAATTCAGAATTATTCAGAATGATAAAGCCAAATCTGGTGCATCTTATTATAGATAAACTTTGACATCCATGTCTACTAGCTCACCAAGGAGGAAATTTGCTCTGGAGGCAGACAGGCCAAACTGCTGCTCCATGTACTTGGCCTTGAAGGTAAACAAGCCAATCAGGGAGTTGAATTTCAGGACACTCCCGCACAGCATCAGGAAGTAAGTGGGCGTCCCCAAGAGCCTCTTCAGCGAGGGCAAGAAACCTGTGTGAACATAGAGATCCCCCCTCCCGCCCCCAGGTGTCATTTAAAAACAGCTCATTTATTCATAACATTTAAATATACTGTAGCTCATTTATTCATAACATTTAAATATACTGTAGCTCATTTATTCATAACATTTAAATATACTGTATATATATTTAAATATGCTGTAGCTCATTCATAACATTTAAATATACTGTATATATATTTAAATATGCTGTAGCTCATTTGTTCATAACATTTGCTTACATCTCTGACTTAAGAACATGACACCTGCAGCATTTTAAATGCAAGGTAGATTTTTAACTCTATTACGAACCCAAAGTAGATGCTGCACCTGTTTACACAGCCAAAGCCACTGACATTACATAAGCCACAATTTAAACAGATCTGAGTCTTTAAGGGCTCATGTGAAAACAGTGAATGAGCCAAAAAACCTCATAGAGCCCAGTAACAAATTCAGATATTTGTTAAAAAGTGGAAAGCAATGCCTTTCGCAATGTCGGACAGTTTCACAGATGGAGTCGCAGGACGTGTCGTTTGCTCCTGGCTGTGACAAAAGCCAGTGATGTCCTTGTGCACCCCTTCCTGTTTGGGTAAGGAGCAGGGGAGGAACCAGAAAGGAATGCCAGCGAGCAGCATGATGGTGGCCGACACGAAGAAACCCAGCCACCAGGCCCCCACCCAGCGGGTGTCCTTCGGAGTGATGCTCAGACTATCTACCGAAGAGACACAATAATTTAAGCAATAAACAATAACAAATCTGTTTGCTGACCTAATAAATGAAGCCCAGCTAACACATATACCGCAATGGAAGGACTCTTCACTGAGACACAAAAGCTCAGAAACAGATTCGATGAATCGCATGGCGTGCTTACCAATGTTGACAAATCCAATATCGACATAGAGCCTGGCGCACATAGAACCCAGGAGGTAGCCAAACATGGGCCCCAGCAATGTGATTGTCTGGAGGCAGGCTGATGTGTGAGAGCAAAACAGACAACAGGCAACTTTAAAGTTGTTAGTTATTGATTGAACATAATAAAATATTATTCAGGGTGTGAACCAAATAATGGGAACTAATTTGTGTACATGTCTTCAGATGTTCAGATTTTTTGTTATTTCTTATTCTGTTATACATACTGTGAACATTCAGAATGTATTCTTTTAGAGGCATTTCCCTCTAACATCATTAACCAGCTTGATGGGATTCTTTGCCTGATTCAGAGCAAAGACCCTCTCAGCTCTACACTAAACACTGCATCTTTTTTGGACTTCTTTGGTTTTCATCTTCTGTAAATTTCAGCAAACCTGTAAACAATTTGTTTCTCTTTGTTAAAGCATATTTTAGTTCTTCATGACAGACATGACATGTTATGTAAAATAAACATTCTATTACTTTTTTTTTTTTTTACAAATGACATCCTATTTAAAGGCTATTTAAAGTTTTGTTGGTAATTAGCAATTACAAATAATATACATAACAAATTAAAAATACACATAACAAGGGATTAAAACAATAAGTAATATTAATATTATTACTTACATGCAACATGCATTGCTTTTTTATTTTAAACTGTTAAAAATATCAAGCCCTTTTCATTTTATTGTATTGTTCACCTCTTGTGTATAAGAATATTAAATATTTTGCCTATGTAAAATGCTGAGCTTTCTGATTTTGCAAAGTCATCGATGTAGGAGATGCCTAGTGGTGTGACGGGAGTTTCTCCTATTCCCCGCAGGGCGTTCCCCAGGAACACATAAACCCACATGTTGGAGGCAGGTTCCTTCGCACAGTCCAAGTCTGCAAAAGACAATCACTCGTGTTATGTTTTCATTTATTTTCCTTTATTATTCTGCTGTTCAGTTTTCCTCCTGAATTAGAATACATTATGGCTGTTTTATACTACAAGGAAAACATTTTATGGTTTTGTTCCAACCCAAATTTCTCATTTCATTGGGTTACTGACTTCATTTTTAGTGTGCTAAAAGTGTTCTCTTTCCTACATGTTATCCAGGAGTAGAAAGTAAAATATATTTTTTATCTTTAAGAGGTTGATTTAACCTCTAAAATATAAAAAGGAAATAACTTACACAGGAAATAACCTACTGGATCTAGTGCTAGGGAACACTTTTATGTAGTAGTTCTCAAAACTAATAACTTTGTTATAGATTATATATTTCTAAACATTTAGGAAATAATTTATTGTTCAAAACCTTACAAATAACTATAAATACTCAAACACTCACAGTGTGAGTGCTTTATTGAAGTGTCTCATTTTTGAAAAGGAAGTTTATGGGCTTTTTCACTGTTTATATTGTGCTGTGTGAGCCCAGAGCAAAAGAGCTGTAAGTTTCTGTTTGCAAAGTTTTGCCTCACATGATTACAAATAATGGGAAACCTCAATGTAAAAATAATAATAAAAAAAACTTTCAAAATCTAAAAAAAACTGATCTTGGTTTCTCATTTTCTGTTATTTACATTTCTACTGACACTACGTTGTAGAAATACATCTTTGAATTTTAATTTTAACCTCAGTATCTGTAACATTGAAATTATACCTGTGTAGATTTTTGGCGATGGCTCTGAATAATTGCTTTGCATTGTGACATTCCTGCAGGAAACTATACTGACAGAGGAATTCAGAGAGCTTGGTATCACTGTCTCATACTTATACCTGTTAAAATGAAATAGAGATAAAAAAAAGAGAGAATAATGTTGGATTCCCATAAAGACTTAGTTATTCAATGAGTCAGCGATGTGAATGTTGGATTCCCATAAAGACTTAGTTATTCAATGAGTCAGCGATGTGCCAGAAACGCACATACCTTTACGGTCTTGTACTTTCCTGTACCTGGTACATTTCCCATTACATGACTATTGTTTACAGAAAGCCAGATTCAGTGGAATTCAGTAGAGAAGATATGCAGAGCAGAACTGCACAAAATGTTCACAGAGAAACCAGCAAAAAGGGTAGGGGGGGGGGAGGGATAGGTGGTGCACACTATTATCCACAGCAGTACTGAAGTAAATGTACCGTCCCATGAAGAAGTGTGGGAGACCAGTGACAACAGAGCCAGCTGCCATTAGAAAACAGCCAGATCCTATGAGTCTCGGTCTGTGCATCTTCGCTCCAAAGTGGCTTACTAGAACTAGAAAGAGCAGGTTACCTGCAAGAGAACAGCATTAGGACAAGCAGCAGTCAGAACTTCAGAAGCAACACAGAAAAACGACGCTCACAAAGACATTAGATGTTAGACATTAGAATCATGAAGACACAGGCAGAAATGCACTGGTCACAGTTTTGAATACTTTTTGACAATAATGCAACATTTTCACAGACATTTTTGCACATTCACACATTAGGTCCATGGTTATTTTCTAACTAGGCAAACAGTTAATTGTAACTGGTAATACCACAAATATCGTAATATCATGAAGACATGATTCGATTAAAGAAGTGGCACATGTGAAAGCAGTAAACTGCTCCACGCCCACAGCGCTGCCGTACCCATCTCAAAGCTGACATCGATGAAGCCGACGGTGGAGCTGGGCAGGTCAAACCTCCGCTCTATCTGAGTGATGGCGCTTTTCATATAGGTGCCAGACAAAGCCTTGGAGAAGTAGGCGAAAGACAGGGACACGATGAACATCTGTGGGATTCAGAGGACAGAGAGAGGACAGAGAGAGGACAGAGGACAATCAACTGCCAGTAGACACGGTGCTTGTAGATATTCAAGTACTTTTCAACTTGAATTATTTTTAAAAGTAAGAAACATCAAACACACTTGCACTCGAATATGCATACGCACACACACACACACACACACACACACACACACAACACACCCACACACCTTAAAAGCAGAACAGCAGGAGTCTTTGGTGGTCTTTTTGTCAGGGCTTGCGGTTGTGTTATCTTCTTTAGTTGGGACAGTCATTTTGATGCTGGGATCTATTAGTAAATGAAGGTGCTATTTGGCAGTTATTAGAAAACATTGCTGACCAGATTCTAGTTCATATTACAAAGATACATATGTGAAGTCATTTACTGATGAAACAAACATACAAATCTACATATCAACAATGAAGCGTGACTTGCATAAACATGTTATCTCGAGGGACGCCACTCACCTTGTGATAATGCGAGGATTAAAACAGAAGAATGAACCTTCCAAACTCCACTCCAGGTGAGGGTCAGCTTGTCAGTGCTAACATTTTCAAAATTTCAAACTGGACACATAAAACCAACAGAATAAAGCCAAAGCCTCTCCCTCATGCGGGGGGAGAAAAGGGGTGAACAACCAAGCTGCATTCAGCAAGAACTGGACGCTCAGGAAGTACAAAAAGCACTTTGTCAGTGGGTTTCAGGACTTACAGTTATAATCCCTCCTGTAATTCTCCTCTCCCAGTCACAGAGTTGCCCCTCGTCCACTCAGCTGGCGATGGGAGAAAGAGAGACGCACGAAAATGGAAAAAGCTGAACAGGTGTGCAAGAGGAACATTCAACAGTAATGCTGGAAAATCTGGAGATAAAAAAAACAAGATGAAAAACAGAGATGAGAATTTGGTAGGGTGTGAGAGAGAGAGAAAGAGAGAGAGAGAGAGAGAGAGAGAGGGGGGAGGGAGTAAAAGTAGGCTGAGGTGAAGATGCCTGAGCTCTGAGGGATCAGGTGTCTCTGAATCTTGGAGCCCAAGGGTAGGAGTGGTTCCCTCAGAATGGTTTCCTTTCATGTCTCCAGCCTGTGACTGCATATACACACAGACAGCCCACACAAAAGCCTCTGGAGCATTTCGATTCTAGCCACATGCCCGATGGAGGGGGACCCATACAACACAACAGGCACTTCTAAAGCACTCCTGCATTCACTCGAGGAAAGGCTACACACCAGTGTTGTTATGGTTTGATTATATATTGATTATATTTTTAATTTATTGTGTGTGCATTGGCTTTGTTTTGTCCCATCCAGTCCCAAACTTAAACTCCTTTCACTGACTTTCCTGTGTGTTTTTTGTTGCTGTTTCTAATGATTGTCTGCATATGTATAAATAAAAAATAACCCACCTTGTACAAAACTGACAGTTTACGAGTTCATTGCCAACCAAAACTGAACAAAAGAAATAATTTCTCACCAAAAGAAGGAAATAAGCACTAGTTCACAGTCCTGCTCCAACACAACATCCATCACGGAGCATGATTTTGCCCAACAGTTGCTCAACCAGCAGTTGTGTCTGACTTTCTTAGGGGTGATTTTGTTCCAGCAGCTCTCAAAGAACTGGAGCCAAAGGAAATGTGCTATTAGCATTTGTAGAAGCCTCGGCAGCTTTGCAGGCCAAGAGCAGAGCAGGGATTAGGACTTTGCCACATTCCTGCACACAACCGATGTGTGGACGTCTTACTCCCTGGACACCAACATCAAGTGTTTGTCTTCATGTTAACTAAACTGTCAAATGGACTGGATATTATTAAAGGATAGTTTTTATGAGCACCACAAGATTCAGTTCAATGTTGATGTTTTTATTTTCTTCCTCTATGTTGCTATATTTCTTCCTCTATGTTGTTTTCTCAGACTAATTTTAATAAAATGAGTCTGGATCAATGGATCTAAATTGCAGCCACTACAGGCAGTGAAAACTAGCAGGTATGTTGTCAACAACTATTGTTCACATCAAAACATTGTTGCAAAATGCTGGACACTTTGATACCTAATAATATTTCTGTGTGGGGTTTAATAACAACTGTAAGATCCTGTACACACAAACATGAAAGGCAAAACCAAAAGCAATGTCTGTAAAAACAAATTTACAGCTACATGCTTTATATACAAGTGCATAATATGATCACCATTCAGTGTATCCCCTGTATTCATGAATTGGCCCCTATAAAACAGTACAAAAAGACCATTGTGAGCTAAATGTAAATATATCACCTCTATGAATCCCATATCCAGTGCATTATGCTCTTTAAATCAAAGTAGCAAACTTAAATATGCTAGAAATGTCTTAAAAGCGTTGAGTATGTAACAAGATCCCTGCTACTGTGTTCTGATCAGAGGTGAACCGAACTCATCATGACACAGGTAGAAATGCACTGGTCACAGTTTTGAATACTTTTTGACAATAATGCAACATTTACACAGACATTTTCGCATATTCACACATTAGGTCCATGGCTATTTTCTAGCTAGGCAAACTGTTAATTGTAACTGATAATACCACAAAGTAGCACTAGGTGGTGCATGATGTATGCTAGTGTAATATATTCATCCCAGTCATACATCACAGACTGTTCACAGTTATGTAAGATTTACATCTCATCGCCCCCCCCCCTCCCCACACACTCATCATCATCACAATGACCTAAATAGCATGTCTGCTTTTGGTATATATGAATGAATCTGATATATTCATATGGTGGTGTCCTTGTTCTGGCCCTCCTTGCACTTCACCAAAGCCAGTGGGGCGCTTCCGATGCTGTCAGCCGTGCAGTTATCCTCCCGCTCCGTGGCCTCGGCTTGGTTCTGCAGGGCCTGACGCTTCTGTTGTTGGGCCAGTCTGAGGTACAGTATCCCCCACAACAGGTAAGACAGGGAGTACAGGGCATAGACAAGTCCCAGGAACCTAGCTCTGCATGAGAGGAGGTTGACAGGATCAGTAGTGTAAAGATTGCTGTGGAGAGTAGCCGCAAATTAAGTTTGCACACATTCTTGATCAAATTGATTTAATTATGCTATTTAAGAATTTAACCCAAGAGTTGTTACATGTTGCACCTTGAGTGTCTAGATGACCACTAGATGGTGATCTATACCTTTTTTGCCACTCACTGTTCACATTATTCATGTTACATTTTTAAACTCTTTAAATGTATTTGTTTACATTTGTTTGTTTAAATATGATCAAACTTATTTATTACACAGTTAAAAATGAACCCATTTTTGGAGTGCAGGGTGTGAAAACATTCACCTAAATGCATCTGAGTCATAGAAACGACAGGCTCCTCGTGATCCACATGGCTTTGTGCCCCATTTCAGACACGTCCTGTCAATCAAAGCTCCAAAATATATCGGAGGAGGGATTCCACCTGAAAACAATGCATTATCATTTCCTACGCTTTGCCTACAGCAGACTGTTTAAATGGCCATGACTGTTTCATTAAAATGTAGAATGTGAGTGAAAGAGCAGTCCTCTAACCCAGGGTCCGGACTATCAATGTCTGCATCCCCAGAGCCAAAGACTTCAGTTCTGGCTGTATAGATCTAAGGGGACAACCAAGAGAATTGTTCTCATAAAAGCCTGACCAGGCAGGCAGCAGTCGTAGCGATGTTTCCACCTGCACCAACCTACCTGAGCAGAATAATGTATACGGGAGTGGCTCCAGAGGCCGAGATAAAGGCAGCCAGTACTGACACCCCCATGTAGATCTGGAACATGTAGTCACACGATGGGCCCCGTGGGCACTGGCCCAGCACCGCTGATCTGTTCACAGGTGGGACTTGAGTCTCTCCAACACAGGTGCAGTTGTGGAAAACCTTTAAGGATGAAAGTTCCAAAGACTTCTGTGAAAACCATGGTTCGAATGGTCTTTCAAATATTGCTTTCCTACTCTATCTAACGTGAGAAAGACTAGAGATTTAATAAAACATGATTATAACTGAAATAAAAACAATTAAGTGTATACAAAACACATGAATGCTTTAGGCAAAAATCAATTACACTTCATACAATTCAGTGCTTTTTTCATCTGATTTTGGATATTTAAAACAAACAAACAAAGAAAAGAAAACCTCTGAGTTTATCACAAACAAGCCGCATGTTGAATGTATTGTGGACCGATGCTGAATCCTCATATTTGCATTTTCAGTCTGCACCCCTGTTACTCAGACCTCAGCCTGGCTGTGACAACCCGAGGACGGAAATCTCACCATCTCCTTGCCAGCACCCGTGTAGCTCTGGCAGCCGGCGAGGCAGGGTGAGGTGTACGTCAGGCCGTTGGAGGCACACACTGGGTCCCAGTGCTTCAGAGAGCAGGAGCAGCCTAAGTTACACTGGGCCAGCAGGCTCTGCTCCTGGTAGGACACCCCCCGAACACTAGCAGATATGAACAAGGGGACACCAAGACCTCAGAACGTCATAATTCCACAAAGCTTCTCCATCTACTGCCTAAACTCTTATGAGTCATTGCATTGGGCACTTCACCAAGGACCTACTGGGAAAAACATCATTAGGCAACAACTGGAAGAACCTGCGTTCTACAACACAATGGACATGGAGCACAATGGCATAATGGCATTTACTGGTATAAAACCCCATAATGACGTTGTATACTTTTACATCTGTTCTTAAAATACCAGCATGAATAGGCATATATTTCGAGTGTTATGAGTACTTTTATACATAAAGTATAAAGACACCATAGAGATGTGTTACGTACAATTGTCAAAGCTGTAAATTGAATCATTTAATATTGCTATAAGCCTCATAATATTACTGAAATCACTATAAGGGAGCACCAAGTCTCAGCAAGAGCAAATTCTAAGCAGCATTGTACACTCTGTAACATCTAGAGTGATTTGGAAACAGGCAGGTACAGGGTCAGGCAAACAAACAACATGATGGCATTTACCCCTGATAAGACACAGTGAGTCCAGCAACGTCAGTGTTGTCACAGTTCAGGAAGTACTTGCACAGCAGTAAAACAAACGAGAAGAAAGAAGAGCAGATGCAGATCCTGGCTGCACCGAGCACGTTCAATTTGAACCGTTTCATCACAAAGCCTCCCGAGATGATTCCCAGTGCCACAGCAGGTAGATTCATGACGCCTGGCAGGAGAGAAGCACAGAACGGCTACCAACATCAGTAAACTGTTCAAAACACAACTATAGGCAACCAATAAACTGTTCAAAACACAACTGTTAACTAGTGGACACTTGTAAGGACAAATAAATAAAACTTGATTTGTTTTAAGTTTCAAGTACTAAATTACAATGACAAATCTGACAAACGACAATGAAAAATCAGTTTTTAGACAGTGTACAAGCTAAGACTTGTGAAACTGATAACAGAAGCATAATAGAACATCAATTATGATGATAATAGGTCCCACCAATCTCTTACAAGGCAGCGTTAACTTTATAATGCCATCCGTCAAACATGACGCCCCATTTTTAATTCTGTTTCTAAGCCTGATCCACTTCTGAACAGCTAGCAAGGGGGTCCAAGCACACACCTACCTATCAGAAAGATGGCCTTAGATGGTGGTTGGCCATAAGTCTGTTCCATGTACTTGGGCATGAATGTGATCATTCCGATGAAACCGCTGATCTGAATCAGCCCTGTGCACATAAGGAGGATGTAGACTGTGTTGCTGAAGAGTCTCCTCAAAGATGGCAGGAAGTCTGCAGAATATACCAAATTATAATGTAAACACCCAACGCCTCATTTATGGTACAGTGAACACTGTATTGTTTATTCAAACTGCAGTGGCTAAGAGCACTTAATGAAAGAAGATAATGCAAAATCCTAAGGGAAACTGATCAAGCATTATTAATAGTAAGTAATTTATAGATAAGACATGTATATAAATGATAAGAAATGTATATATAATAGCATATATAATAGAATTGTAAGATTTACTAAAATTCATTAACAGTTTGACTCAGTGCATAACCGGGGATAATTTACAGATCCATAACATAAAAAGCAATCGTAACGCATGTTTATTCAATTTTCAAGGTGAGTATTCAAATTCATTTAAATTTGTTCATTTAAATATTTGATCACATGTAAGCACTGGAAACCACCTCTTAAACTCTTAGGTGCAATGTCATCTTTTGTTTTCTTTCACAAGCACCTTTTGCCAGGGCAGACATGGTGTCAGGTGCAGGTTTTTCAGACGACGGGTTGTTACTGCTATCTGCAAGGATGAAGCTGTCCTGTTCATCCTCAGGGGCTTCTGGATTTTTCTTGGCGGGCTGCTCTCCTTGTTTGGGCAATGACCTTGGCAGGAACCAAAAAGGAATGCCGGCCAGTAGCATCACAACTCCAGTCACCAAGAAACCAAGCCACCAGGCACCCACCCAGCGTGAGTCTTTGTGGGTGATGGAGATGGTGTCTGTGGAGAAGAAATGTAAAGACTGTTTAAAGTGCCTAGCAGTGAATGGGAGTCTACTAAGTCAGGCATCTCAACTCCAGTCCTGGTTGGCTGAGAAACCCTGTCAGTTTTCCTGAAGATTATCATGGGTTGACCTTTGCCCAGATAACATGAAAAGGTGTCTCACCAGTTGTACTGAGAACTACAATCATTTTTGTGGCTTTTTAATTTTTATTTTATATAAAATGATAGCTAATCCCACTAGGAACTATGCTAATTACACTAGGAACTATAACTACATGTCCTACAGGATCTATAAACTCACTAATTCTCCTAACATAACTATTAGAATAATTGGAAAAATCATGTTGAAAAATTCAGTAAAACAGATCATAACCTCTGTTTGGAGACAACATCAGGAATGTTCAGGGGCAACAGCTAAATCACTGACTTTTTAAAACTGTTTGTGTAGAAATAGCCAAACAAATAAAGAGGGGTTAAGAGTTATAGGCAGATGCCCTTTAACACACTGCCCATGAACTGACAATCAGGGTGTTATGAAGAGTCAGTTAGACGTGGCCTAGGAGAGAACACTGAGCTACGGTCATTCTTTAGATGAAGATAAAACATTTCACTACATTTCACTGGTTTCCTTATCAAGGTGGATCATGCGTAAACAGACAGACCAGCTGCAATCCTGGTTGATGGTCAATTTTTTTTGTAACAGGCACTAAACCCACCAAAGCTATCACAGCCATATGTTTTCTATATTCTATGCCAGTGTTTTCTCATCCCAGTTCAAAGACATTTCCAGATGGTACCAAATCCTAATCTTATGCCATAGTGTAATCACTTATCTCTCAGGCTCATTCCCCAATATTATCTCTGTCATTTTTTGTGACAAGATTGTTGGAATTAGGGGACAGGCAGAGGTTAGACAAATGACACTAGTCAATAATGCTGAATAACTGGCACAGCTTGTTGGTAGCTTACTAGGATGAAAAACACTATTGTAATTTAGATCTGTTTGTTTGTTTGTTTTTTGGACCAGTTATATTTGGGCATCTCATTATCTCTCAAATTAGTTTTTCATACACCTACTGGGAGAGAGATTTACAGAAGTACAAAAAACATCATCTTAACAAGGCTTTTGGTAATTGTAAGGACATGTTTACCCAAGTCCACTGCTCCAATGTCCACATAGAGATTAGCGCAGAAGGAGCCCAGCATATAGCCAAACATAGGCCCAAGGATCCCAATAGTTTGTATGCATGCTGTGTTTGGACGGAGAGAGGCAAAAGACTTGTCATGAAATCAGGACAAAAGTACAGTATAATATCCTTTGGCATGTGAGAATTATAATAGACACAAAGCAGTTGCTTTTGGCATTCTAATTTATATTATAATAACACAATAAGAGGGAAACACAGTGTGTCATCAGGACTTGGTGCCATGTTGAAGGGAAAGATTCTTCGACTTCTTTCATACACAGGTAGAAGGCTGTGTTCTCCTGTCTGGCATAATCATCCAGGTAGGACACTCCAAGGGGCATGACTGGAGTTTCTCCGACACCACGCAACATGTTACCCAGAAAAACGTAGATCCACAGCGAGGATCTCACCGTTTTCTCACATTCTGCAGGAGCAAAGGTCATGTTTAGGCAACTCCAGGCATGGCCCGCAGACAGATATCAGGTAGCAGCGTCCCACGCACAAGTTGTGCTTGACATTGATAGATTATTATAATTATCCTTTATAAGTATATTCATCCACATGGTTAGTTTTCCATAGAGGCATAATTTATATGTATAACAAAATACATCCACAATATGGAGTAATGGAGTTGTTTAGCAACTGTTACTGATATATGCAGTTCGCTTTTAGAAGTAAAAAAAAAAAAAAGGCTCACAGTTGGGTAAGCTAGATCTCTCTCACCTGTTTGACTCATTTCCATGTGAGGTTCTTTTCCTGGAAGGCTCTCATTGACTATGCATGGCAGAATGGTCTCATTCTCATTTGCTTTAGAGACATGTAAAATTGTCGTCTCATATTCGTACCTGTTCAAAAAAACAAGTTAAAACTAGAGCTCTTTGTATAATAAAACACCGAAAAAGAGCATCGTCACTTCTGCTTGAACTTACGGTCCTTGGAAAAAGTGAGGAAGGGCGGTGAGGAAGGAGCCGGCAGCCATGATCAGAGAGCCTCCTCCTATCAGCCTGGGCCTGTGGAGCTTTGCCCCAAAGTAACTCACAAACGCTATTACCAGCAAGTTACCTACAGGAGCAGGAAATAAACTAGTCAAACTACCGAAATAAAACTTCTGGTGCATTCAGACGCCTGGTGCAGAACATCTGTGTGCACTTGGGGTTTTGCCACTGAGAGCAAAATGTTGGGATCGAGTACAAATACCGCGTGGAAAGTTACAATGTGGCTGAAAGTGCGTGGCCACTCGCACCAATCTCAAAGCTTCCATCGATGACTCCTATGAGGGAGCTTGGGATGTCGAAGCGTCTCTCGATCTGGGTGACCGAGCTTTTCATGTAACTGCCCTGGAACGCTTTGGCAAAGCAGACAAAGGACAAGGAGAACAGAAACATCTGAGACAGACAAATGTGCACACACACACACACACACACACACACAGACACGCACATACATGCACACACACATGCAGAAATTACAAAACATTTTAACTAAACAAGGAAAAGTAACCACCCCCTAAAACTTGACTGTGTAACCCACCAAGCATGCAATCTTCAGTGATTTAGTAATTTTGATTTAACAAAACCAAATCTTTGTATGCTTTAAGACTTAAAAAAGCTACATATTCTGTGCACTGCCTGTCCCTTCACAAGAGATTTACTGCTGCCTGTGTGTTCAAAGTTTGCTTGTGGATTAGTGACCAAGGTCTCCATAAGACATTTCGAACCATATTGGATAACTTTATCTAATCACAAATCCCACAAGCTCATTTTTAAGGTCTCAATATTTAGAGAAAATGCACAAAATCCAAAGGCATCTTGTTAGTGGATGAGCATTTGTCCAGGCTGACCTTTAGCTGAGAACAGCAGCGCTGCTGGGAGGGTTTCTTCTGTTCACTCATAGTGCCCTGCAAAAGAAGGAGAGGTGTAAGGATAGTGAACACCCATCGCGTATAGCCGGCATCACATACAATGATTCTTTCTTTTTCTTTTTTTTAAGCTCTATTGTTTGATTCAGTACAAAACAGGCTGAAGGGAAGAGCCCCTGTGGGCCTTCTCCAGAGGGCTTTTCAGGAAATGCGGCACATTTCCTGGACGGGAAGCGTGTTTTGGAAAAATCGGAGATTTTGAAGATAATGTGCATTTCCTTCAGTAAATGTTGTGTTAAAGCTGGTTTGATGATAAAGACAATGGGTGCTGTGGGAGGGGTAGAGAGGTCTTTGTAAATGCTTGTGTTATGAGATTGTAAATTCAAATATCACAAACTAGATAGATTTTATTTTATACCAAAAGTATATAGAACATTATGTGTCTTATTCTATAT
>JAOYMR010000003.1:9841553-9852124 GCA_025802075.1 Tenebrosternarchus preto
ATTTCAGACTGAATAAACAGCCAGTAAGTAAGTTAATAAGTATATTCAAAAATATTTTAATATTCATCATTAAAGATGCCTATTTAAAGGCATTAAAAAAAAAAACTAATTACTGCTTATTTATTTCCAACGTTTACATATTTAACGAGCATTACCAACACTGCATTTCAGATAGTGCATCTAATGTATTTATTCTTTTTTTCAATATTCTCAATTTCAAACAAATTTGCATTCTGTGAAATGTATCAATGTTGTTTGTTTAGTAGAAAAAAATCAAGCTGTGATCGCCTCGCTGTTCCAGAACATAAGAGGCAATGATATGGTCCAATGTGAACTTATTAGATATTCATAAATATTTATCATACAATATTGCTGTATTTTACAAAATAAAAGTTACACAATGTGACACTGGCTCTCAAAGGTTTTGCAGTGTTTGAGTATTTAATAATTATTTTGTGTAAATCTTATGTGTATTTCATTCAAACAGTAACATTAACAGCAGTTTCACTGCAGGATGCAAAATATATACTTTTTAAGTAATGTATTTAAAAAATAAATGACTAAAATAAACAAAAATAATGCATTTAATTATAATCTAACCAATCTAAATACAGTAATTAATTACTATATTTGATGAGTCTAAACACATATTTCATATCAAGCTGCAGTTCTACGTTCTTATGCATAAATATAAAATACACCTCTGCTGACAAAGATGTAGAGTGAAGGAGAGGAAAAAATAGTCAATTTACCTGTACTTAAGCTCCAGTTCTTCAGAATGGAGTTAATAGAAGAGAGAGGAAGGGACAGAGAGAGAGTCTTACAAGGTGGGACTTTGCACTAGCTTAGAAAACATGACCCTGGTATCAGTAACCCAGCAATTTGTTGAACTTCTTGATCATATCAGTTGATTGCCCTCTTTAGAAGTGCTTTTCAAAGAGGTGGAACATCCAGCTGTGTGATACACATTGTTACAGCAGCTCCAGCAGACTAGACAAGCCAATTTAACTTGCTACTTAGGTACTGTGCCTCTCTAGTTGTCCCACTGTCTGTTACAGAAAATAGATTGCATGGCATATTATACTGGAGACCTTGCATTCTAATTCAAATATATGACTATTTGCTTATGTTCCAACAGTTACAACATTGCAGTTCAAATACTAGTGCGATATGACATTCTGGATGTAAGCCAAAAGAAACAAATCCCCTGTTGAGTCTGTTGAGACACTTTGTAAAATATTATACATTTTTGGTGATTTTGGTTTGTGTGAAGGCAATGTGTTTTCATTACATTAACATTTTTAATTAAATGACTACGTTTTATGATACTCATTTATGTGATGCAGTGTTTTTATTAGTTGATTACAGCAAATGAATCAATCATTACAAGATACTAACAGAGATAATACATACTCTGCGTGTCAAATGAGAAAATCAGCGCAGATATGACGCTTTTTTTTCTTTTGAGTACTCTATGGTGTTTAATGGTAAACATATGCATTATGTATAACAGCAGGCGGTTATTTAATCATCTTCAGAAGAACAACGAGCCATACAGGGCTTCCTCGTGGAAATCTGGCACAGAACAGCAGGAAGCTGAAAACAACAGATATCACGCGAAAGGTGGAGCTTAACAGCTCGAAACTAGTCTTAACTAGTGCTAAATAGCTGATAAAACAAAAAACAAACAACAACAAAAAAACTGGCAAATCAAATAATGCAACACGTGCCTCGCAGCTCATTCTCCCGCATTAAGGTGACGCGTTAAAGGTTTGTGGCCGTCAGCTGTCGGTCTGGCATTCGCAACCGGTGATGTGTTTGTAGGTGTAGCTGGTTGGCGCGACTCCGTCGCAGCTCAGGGAAAGCTGCCTCGTCTCATAGCTGCTCTCCCGACAGCACTGCCGGTCTTGCTCCAGCTGCAGGACCTCTCCAGACCTCACCCACCTACAAAGGAACAGCACGCGAGAACATTACGCAACCTCTGAAGCACAAATCCCTTCCTGAGCGCAAAACCAATGGCGATAATGTGACACGTAGTTACAAATAGTAATCAGATTTGAAGTCAAATCAAATTATAAGGCTTGTTACATCCCGTTACATCTATCACCTCAAGACACTTACAAAGTAATAAAGAAGTAAAACCTTCCCATTCATATTCTTTTAAGACTGTTAACTTGTTGTGAGCTGCTTCAACTTTGACTACAAGTACTATTCACAGATTAGAAGAGATTATATTGGTCCTAAAATGGGACCATCCTATGCTAACCTCTTCGATGGATTCACTAGAAAGCATATTTTTGAACAATATATTGGACATTTGAAGAGCTCCAACTGTTCATTTCTTCTTTCTCGAAGTTTCATTCAGCTCTGGAATATAAGCACATGCTGGATAACCTTTTTGGTTGTTTCAGTAACATTTGGAAATTCTTGAGGTCAATATATAATGCCTTTGCTCATGTTTTGCCTGTTCAGAGATACACTGGTGCTAATTTATCAACCTACAAATAAAACAGTGGCTAATATTACACTTCAGAATCCTCCAGGATGATGCAGAGACTGCATCCCTGTTTAAGGATACGCCACTAATCTCCTACAGACCAGACAAAAACATCCAAAACGTGCTCGTCAATAATGAGATAAATGATCATTTAACTAATAACTGTGGTACTGTAACCTGCAACTACTCTAGGTATGCTGCATGTACATTTATTAATACAGCCACTAAAATAACTATCATAAAAGGATCAACTGTCATCACCCATTAGTCCTCATGCATCACTGCAGGAGTTGTCCACTACATGTCACGTTTCGCTGGGCAGCCAGCCCGCACGCCCACCAATCGCCAGGGAATTGAGCACACCTGGCACTCATCACCAGAAGGACTATGTAAAGACACCGCACAGCACGACCTGTGCTGTACTTTTGACTGAACCTGCCTCCAGTTCGTGTGCGCCAGTTGCACCTTTGGACTGTTTACATAGCCTCTGTTTTGGACATGGTGCTGCCGGTTCGTATATACAAGCCGCCACCATACAGCCTTGCCGGTAAACCCGGAGATCGGCAGTTGTATTGGCCTGGCTGGCCACACAGCCTCTGTTAATACCCGCTGCCGGTTCGTGTGCTAGCCGCTACGATACAGCCTCACCGGTAAACCCGGAATCGACTGCCATGTTGTGTGTCTTTTGCTTTTTGCATGTTGACTGCTTTTTGCACCACTGGCAACCCTGTCGTAATAAACATTCCAGTCTGTTCCCAGTGGCGTCTGTTTCTGCTCCTTCCTATCCGCCGTCACACTACATTATTTGCAAGAGATGTAAATCAGCTTTAATTGCTAATCGGTTTGTTGAACACCTTCTGACCATAAGAATTATGGATTTACCATTTAATTTTAATACAAATAGGCATGGCATTAATCATTTTATATATAGTATAGTATATCTTATAAGTACCATGGTCATGCTAACTCTACATACATATGTTCCCTGTTATGCCAATCCTGGTGTTATGATGCCCCCCTCCCACCAGTCATTACACTTACATGGAGTGTGATTGACAGAAGCCTTCACAGATGGGCAGCATCACTTCCTGCTTGCAGTTTTCTACTGTCACAGTCATTCTGGACTCTCGGACTGAACAGGTTACGTTGCCTAGGATGGTACATAAGTAGAGGTGAACACCACACCAAAGACCATCCAGGGAACCAAGAACTATCAATGAAGGACTGGTGCAGCTGCAGGTTTGCATCCAAACCAAGCAGGATCATGCCTGGTACTAATGAATCAGCCTTGAACTCAGTCATTAAATAAAACTACAGTAGTTATTTAAATTAATGAAAGCCAATTTATAGCATTGTTTGGGTTGCACCATCAACCAGACCCTTATTTATCTTTAACAGAAGAAGAATAGGACCTGTTCAATAGCTCACATACATGAATAGCAGCACTGATCCTCATCCCACACGCGAAGTTCCTAGACATGCACCAATCAGATTGTGTTACATGAATGACACCCAAAAGCACACATCCAAATAGTTGATGATATCATGCCATTGCCTCAAGTGTGTGACTGTGGGGGGAGCAGGCTCACCTCCGAACAGCTCTCCTGTGGACACATTCGCCTCTCTATTTCAGTGCCCGCACTCGTACAGCGTAGCGTAACACAGGGCTCCAACTGGTCCGTCCAAACGTCCCCCACCTGAGTGACCCATGGAGACCAGCAACAGCTCCACACACTCCATTGTACACACGTTTCCAAAGGTATTACAACATATGATGTCTTGTTGCAAAATAAACCTGGACAGTGCAACTTAAAGACCATGATGCAAGATATGCATTGTGTAGGCAGAGTTCTAGATAGAGTCACTGAATACACTAGCAGCAGAATCACTGTTGACTGAAGCTATGGGAAGCATTTCCTTTACCTTGTATGCTTTTCCATTGTACTCACAACTCTTCTGAACTGTGAGAGCAAGAGATATACAACGTTGAAATGTACTTTAATCTGCCTTCATGAGGATTGTCTATAAAATATCATATTACAGCAGACCTATGACAAGCATTACTACACTATAAAAGATTATTGTACTGTTTCAGTCAGAAGCTCATAAGTACTTAGAACGTAAGCCTGAGCTCATATTGCTTATACATGTATCTAAAAAAATTAAATGCACAAATTCTCCCACAAAACATGAGCTATATTTTATTTCTCACACTTCGAAATTGATTAGAGCTCAGATCGTTCTTTTGGCACTTTTGTTTGTAAGGTTTTGTAATACCTTAGAGTTCTGTAATGAAACAGTGTGGTTTGCAATGGAAAACAATCCAGTATACCTAGCAGATAAGGTAGCGAATGGCTTAGCAGCCAGTGAAGCTCTACATTACCACATATCTGGTTGTTACAGCATCCTGGTACAAGAGTGGAGTCAGCATTGCATATGGGAGTTGGAGCCGGGGGCATTGGCCAGCAGTCTTCTGTCTGAGTCTGGTTATTACAGGTGCATATGTGGCAATTTGACTCCCATGTTGTTCCAACCTTAGAGACAAAACAAGAGATTTGCCTTTACCATAATCATGTACAAAAACTTCCTCAGACTAGAAGCAAACAGTTTCATAGCACTTAGGTAACTCAGTGTTTTAATAAGATGTTTTGCCAAAATGTTTTTACTGCATATATGTGATTGGTGGGGGGCTATTAGTGGTGACTGGTGTTCAAATAAAAAAAAAACAGGTACAGTTTGTGGCCACAGTTCAGTGCAATACATTTCAGTTTTTTGAATGATGCACACCCACTGATTGATGTGGAACTGGTGAATCTTTGCATCAATACTACATTAGAGAAAGAGTAATATCTTACCGGCATGGGTTCTCCCAGTGGACCTCTGCAGTCTGAACAGAAATACAAAGCATGTATTTACACACAAACATATGAAATATCTGCTTGTATCCTGGTGTATGGATGTCACCACATACATAGATACATTATACTTAAGAAATAAGTAAGAGATAATGTAAACCGTTTCAACTGATTATATTTATATCTTTATTGGGTAGAAATCACGGACATTTATATACCTTTTTAACCCTTTCCAGAGAACCACAAACAATTAACATTTAAAAAAAAAGTTTTTTGGAATTGATAACTGCAGTTTCCTTTGTTCAGGCGTTAAATACTCAACACCTAAAGCAGACGTTCTGGATCCATGGGGAGGTCCTAGCAGAGTAATGTATTAAAGTGTAATGGGTTAAAAGTGACAAAACTTGCATCATTGTACAAATGTGCTGCTTTTTGCCTGCAAAACAGATATAGCAAAATACTGCCACTCACTGGTGCATTCAGAAACACAGATCTTCTTGTGTTTGTCTGCAAGAAGCTGGTTGTCTGGGCAGAAGCACCCAGATTGGAAATGATCCATGACTTTCCCTGGCATGCGTACTCTGTGGGAAGAACACAAGCTTCACACATGCTGGAACATCTGTAGATTTTCAGAGAATTTCAGAGAATTGTTAAGCAAAATAAGCTGCTCGTAGCTTTAAAAAAAAAGATCAGAAAAAGCAATAAGGATATATAGATAGAAAAAAAGACTGGTAGGCAGACTGCCCTCACCCGCCAAGACAGACATCATTTGTGGTGCGGCGACATTCATCGAAATTCATCCCCTCCGGACATGTGATATCTGAAACAGAACCACTGTTTTTTTGCCACTTGTAATAGCATAAAGCATCCTAGTAGAGCAGTAGAGAAGAACCAACAAGTATTTATAGCTCTCTTTAAATAACTATCCAAAAACAAAAAGAGGAGGAATTACTACACTAACCATAAATGAACCCAGCACATGCTGTCACATGTGATACCCGAAAAGGACGCCAGAGGTCCTTGTCCCTGGAATTTTGAACTTGTTTCCATGGACACAAGCTCATCACATACACCTGTCTCATATGTCTATTAGCCTCACCTCTCCCCCTTCCCTTCCTCTCAGTGTAAGATATTGTCAGCAATTCTGAGCTTTTTTTTCTGTCAGCATTTCTCTTTTTGATTCAGTTTCTGTTTCTAGCCTTTTGTGTTTTTGGATTGACTTTTTTGAGGGTGAATTTGGGGGGTTTGTCTGCATTTTCTTCTTTACTCATTATTTTTTGATGGTATTTGGCACTGCTGCCTCATTATTACAGCTTGTTTATGGACCCCTCAAACCTGCCTGGACGTTATTACAGTCTCAAACAACAGACGCATCTCAGAGACTCAGAGCCATTTTCCCTCCTGTCCTATGTGTTTGGTTAAGAGAGCAAGGCTTACTGCAGATCCCATTGGTGAGGTTTCTCCAGTAGACACAGAAGCCCATCTTCTTGCACTGCTCTGCCAGTCTCTCCAGCGGAGAACAGATACTGCTCTCACTCTTGGTCAAACAGTAATCGAACCTGCAGTTCTGCAGCAGGACCTCCATATCGATATTCTTGAGGCACTTCTGAAATACTCTGATATCAAAGCACAGACAATGAACAAACTCACTTGTAATGAAGACAAAACAAATATAGGTTACAATACAACCTATAACAATGAATACAAATACCAGCATTGACAATGAAAACAAGCTGACCAATCAGGTTTCCAGATTTGCAGAGCGATTTCATCCAATTACTGCACACATGCGCTGAGGTTTATTCAAATGTACTCGCATTTAAATCCACTCCCTGGGCATCGAAGGCAGACCATCTGTGACGCGCAGTACTTCTGCAAGCATGCTGACACTTTTTGGAAAACCTCCCAGTGCAACAAGCCCCCCCCCCCCCCCACCCTGACCTCGGCAACACAGGATGGAAGGTGGGGGGAGCGCAGGCCTTACTCGTGCAGGAGGAGGTTGCAGAGGGGAGCCATGCAGCTCGGCGTGGTAGGAGGGACGCTCGTCGTGCTCGTCATGTTATGGGTACTGGGGGGAACACAGGAGATGCTCCTGGGGGCAGTGGCACAGTAAGGCTTTGCAGGGTCCTCTTCTATCCAGTCATAGGCTGTTTCACTGCAGCAGTCTTCGCTTTCTATCTGACCTCCCCTGCGCACGCAAGAGGCACCCCCGCACACGCCTGCAAACCAGTAAACCAGTAACAGTTCCAGTATCAACCAGTAAACCAGTAACAAAAACAGTTCCAGTATCACTTATGACTGATGAATTGTATGTCTTTATGTCTTACTGACTGATGGAATTTTTTTAAAAAGCTTAAAAAAACTATCAGTGAAATTCCATTAGCCAATCATCTATAACAATTTCAATCTGCTATGTTATAGTGATATAAAATAAAACTCTTCTATTGTAGTTTGCAAATGATCTGACACAAATCCTATAAAATATAAACAAAGCAATGCAATATAAATGCAATATATTAAACATATTACAAAGCAATGCAATATATTTTTATTTTTTGGGCACAGCCAATGTATCTTAAGTTTTTTTGTCTTGTTTATTAAATTGCAATGTCTTTTATTATGTTGATGTGACAGGGCGACCAAAGAGGTGGAAGCAGGAGGTGAGGATGGCAGAGGCACGTCTTTACTCTCCATATTTAAGTAAGGACACAAAAACAGTCAATACAAGTGCCAGAGCGCTAAATGAACACAATCAGTGTAGTGATAGTAATAAGCATCACAAACCAGCTCGTGTTGAGCTCAAAAATGTCCGTCCAAGAACCGGCAAAGTGGCTCCAATGCACAGCACTGGAGGACTGAACCTGTGGGGTTTATATGGGTGCTAAATGAAATGAGGAACAGGTGTGCTGAATTAAAAACAGGGTGATTGGGACGTGATGGAGTGGGCGTGTCCCTAGTGCTGCGGGACTGGCCTCCCGCGGCAGTTGTACAGTTGTGCCTATTGGCCCGTGCTGCAGATAATGATGCTGACTCCTAGATGCTGACTCCTGGAATTTCCAAAGTAAACTTCCTCTATACTCTCCAAATCATTACACCAGTTCCACAGCAGCTGCTGCTTCTTGGCCATTTCTGCTTGGTATATATAAGATACAAGGTTTGACAAAGAAGCAAATAGATGGGCACCTACCACACTGTCCCTGAGTGTTATTATGGAAATGTTCCATTGCCAGAACAATCTCGAGTGTGTTGGCTGGAGTGAGAGAGACCCGAGAACGGATCTCACTGATGTAGACTGAGACTTGGTAATCCCCATTCTCGAACCTGATGCCGTTCTCTTCATATGGTGGCTTGACCACCAAGTCATTCAGAGTAGCCTGGAAACCACATCGGAGGGGGTTCAAATGTGCCCCAATTTCATGAAAAGTTCATGAAAATAAGCCACAAGCTGATGACAATGGACCATGGCCAAATTGTATGTTTTGCTGGTTCAAAGTACATACAACAAAAATTGTTATTATTCAACAATTATGGAATATATGCCCAAGAAATGGCACTATGTAGGCAGGGTACACTGTACTTTAAATCCATTTGACCATGTTAATCAAGCAGTAGATATATTCAGCCATTTGTATGAACCCACCTCCACTGTGAACTCAATGTCATTTACTTGGAGCGTTATTTTGTTGTCGAGATACTGCAGAATGATGCCCTTGGCACAGGAACCAAACAGTTGAGGACTACAGTAGTAATTATCCAAAGCAATGCTGAGATGGTGACGTGGAATTATCTCCTCCACCAGCACATAGGTGCAATTGTCCATGAAGTCGAAGGAAGTTCCAGAAAAGGATATGTAGTGAGGGTCTCCATAAACATCACACTGACCTAAGGGAAAGAACATGTGAAGCACTAGAGACAGCTCAATCAAGGGAAGTGTCTTAGGATGCAGTGGCCATTACAGCTACTGCCAGTGGCCAAGCTAGAAACTCTTTACATGTTCCCCACAGGTAGAAGACATGCTCTTCATATGATTGCATTCAAGGAAGCTAAGCTAAGCAACACTTCACTTCTGTTGTTTAACATGGTCCCAATATGAATTATATAATTGTTAAAATCTGGGAGAAAGCCTGTAATATCCCACCACCATCTTCTGAGATAAGATATTACACCCTGCTACCTTCTTGTCTCCTCCATGTCTCTTACATTCCAGCAATGGCAGTTTAGCCTTTCAGCACAAAGCAGAAGACACAGTGCAGAGTTATTTAACTTCTTTACCTTTCCTACAGTTTTCCATTCACTTGGATTCATGCAATTACCTGAGAGTTTTTTTTAAGATATCTTTGTCTTTATGGATAAGAATATGGTTAAGCTTAATCATGGCACATATGGGGGTAAAATCCAGCCTTTTACAGTGTTTTGAAATGAACACTTTAGCAAGAAAAGTATCTCTAGTGATCTCCAGAGTAAACAAAGCAATGCTGTTTGGAAATAAGAATGAAAAGAAAGCATATATATAAATTTAACTACAGTGTTTAATAATCTTTCAGTACTAAAAATCCAGGGAATCATGTCTGGAACATCTTTAGATGTGAAATGCAACTGTGTAACTGTGCTGTGGGTTTTTACCATTTTATGAGTTGGTTTATTTTGTTTATTTTTTTTTCAGTGACAGAAAGAGAATGTCTAGATGCAAACCACTGCACTCACAGTCACACTGCCAGATGTCACAGCAGCCCTGTTCATCTTTCACTTGCTGAATCAGGTCACGGGGACACTGAGGAAGGGCCTGAATAGGACACGTGACGGGTATCATCTCGATGACGCCGTTCCTGCAGGTTTTCCTGAAGCAATCCTCTGTCCACTCTGTACCACTGTACCAAGTTTGGTTTCTCATCAAGTCTATGCAAAACCCTTTATGCCAGCAAGGAGGTTCAGAAAACCAAACACTTTTTTCAGTCTGGCTAAATGCAATTTATTTATATGAAAACTTAATATGAAGGATGACACAAAAACAAATTTACGAAAATTTACCTGTAGTAACTGGTATTGAGGTTGTTGTGTATTTTGTTGATATGGCAGGAGTAGTTGGTACATTTGTATAAGTGATCTCTGGGGTTGATGATGTTGATGTGGTTATCACTGGTGTAGTTGTAGTTAGTGGAGTTGAAGATTCCATTGTAGATGTATATTCTATAGTTGTGATCTCTGGGGTTGATGCTATA
>JAOYMR010000003.1:9860917-9874757 GCA_025802075.1 Tenebrosternarchus preto
AATAATAACAACAACAACAACAACAACAACAACAACAATAATAATAATAATAATAATAATAATAATAATAATAATAAAATAATAATAATAATAATAATAATAATAATAATAATAATAATAACTTTTTTAAATTTTGCATACATTACTTAGTTAGCATTACTAAACCTTAATTAACATTAATAAACCAAGGCCTTAAGCAATTTCAGAAATAATTATTATTCAATAATTATTTTATGCAGAGATAAACCCTACCAGCAAGTGGCAGACATGTGCTGATGAGGGCAGTTGAGTCAGGCTGGGGGCTGGAGCAGGTGGGAGGAAAAGCAGGCCCCAGCTCCTGGTACTTCAGGTCTCCGGGACACACAGGTTCCTCTGCAGAGAAGTTTGCATACACGTGTTTGTCTTCTCACCTGGAAAGTGCCGGGGGCTTTATGAGATACACTGCGGGCCACACTCACGACACGCGGTTATCTTTCTCCACCTCGACCACAGGAGAGTCTTGTTCCCACAGATGTAAACAATCTCTTTAATGAAGGCGCACTTTGCGTTGACGTTTACGCCGGTGAACATGTTCTGCATGCACAGCTTCATGTACGCGTTGAATTTACCGAGCAGGCATTCCTTGGCGTAAGACATGACTTCACAATCCTGGAAAATAACATTGTTAACGAAATTGTTAGTAACTTCCCTTATACCTGACCTGGGATGGGAGCTTTCAAACAAGTGGAGCAAAACTCTTCCCTCGAGTTTTGTGATATTAGAGTGAAAGGCTATTTCAAACCCTTGTTTGTGAGTCACTGTCTTGTTTTGTTCCATATAGACCAAAATCACTCAGGCTTACAGAGGGATTTTTATTTTCTAAGTGCAAGACTGTGGATTCAGGTTCACATACTACCACGATGCTGCCCTGAGGTTTGTAATCTTCAGTCACACATGTCCCATCTGAGATGCCATTGGTAGATACAAGCTGCCATAGGTTTTCTGTTAAAAGTAGATCCTTTTATTTAATGGTCAGAAAATGGCATGAACTTCCAGTAAGCATTTCTAAACACAGCACCTTAACAAGGCTGAGGTTTACTGATATTAAATGTATCTGATCTTCACAATACAGCAGGTGACTATTCAACGTTTTTTAGAAAAAGTGTTTTTTTTTTTTTAATGTTATATTTTCTGTGTTGTCTTTTGTTTTATGTTACCTGTACTATTTATTTGGCCACACATTCCAGTCATACCATCTACTAAACCTCGGTCGAGTTGAACCTAGAATGAAAATAAATGACCAAAAAATTAGCCTCTATATGTTCAAACACATGATAATAGCAATGTTATTTCTATATAAAAAGGAAAGACCATTTTTATATATACCAACACTAACCCTTCCACTGTTATGTGTTGAAATGCATATTTTTTGTGATTAATATACTGTATATTAGTTACAAATACAATACAGTATAATGTGTTTTATGCCAAGATTTTGGTGAATATGATTGCATAATGAAAGAATTTCTCAAAAGAGTCATATTTGGCTGTATAAGAAAAAAATCAGGCTTGAATGTAGTGTAGTTTGAATGTAGTGTAGTTTGCCAACCCACCGAAACTGAACTTATGCCCCCAAACGAACTGAGCCAGGTGACAGAAAAAGGCAGAACTTTGCTTTTAAGCCTGACATAGATGCCATATTGATAGACATGCTGATAGGTGTGGTCATAGGGAAGGGAAATCCTGAAAAATTGCATTATAAACTGGTAAACAAATGCATTACATTTTCCTAAAATCCTAAACAAATTCATTACATTCATTCAGATTTTTTTAACTGACTTTACAACATAGTCTATAATAATCAACAGACATTTTACTGTCATAGTCTGAAAGTATTTCAAATATTTGCATGATAGAAGGTGATAACAAGATGTTCAGAACAATGCTACAGTGTCTGATTATTTTCCACATGACCAGGAAATACTGACTGACACAAGCAAGAGTTTCTATGCAATTTTAGCTGTTAAGCTAAAATGTAATAACTCAATTTTAGAAGTTAAGCTCAATTCTAATAACTCAATTCCTCCAATGAATTAAAATGTAAATTTGTCCCTAAGGACTCTATTCCCAAAATGAACCGACGCAATAAAGACTGTGACTTGGAGGTGAAGAGGTACCTGCTTCCTTCCACACTGACCACACCATCTTGAAGGATGGTAGTAACTTTATTGACCAAGATCACGACTCTCTTCATCAGGCCAGTAAGTCCTCGCTGTACAGTAATGGAACAGTCGACCCCAGCGGACGTGAAACGAGTCAGGGTGAAAGGGCACGTGGATTTCACGTGGAACAGGGTCCCATTGAAAGTCTGAAACACCCCACTGCCAAAGGTCTTGCATACATCTGGAAAGGCAGACAGAGATCAAGCAACAGATGGTACACCAGACACAGGAGACATGGATGATTTTACAGAAATGCTGCAAAAGGAGGGCTGTCTTTAAAAATAACTCAACTTTAAAAAGCAACTATTGTCATAGTTACTTTTACCAACAAAACATACCTGGACTTTTATAATCATTTAAGTATGTGACTACTTACTAGGGCCTGCAGTTGAGACATAATAAAACTGACCTGGAAGAAGATAAAGATAAATATTTTAAATGTTGTCTTAACACAATAACTAAAGACACAAAGAACTTTTAATTCTGTAAGTTCTATAACTGAAGAAGCAGGGCAGGCTTTTTTTTTTTTCTGTAGATGGAAAAATCCCAGCACCTTTAATAGACACGTAAAATCACTTACCAGAGAAGAGCACCACTACTGCTAAAAGAGCCCTTGTCAGAGCCATGTTCCAAGATACGCCTCACATCCAGCAAGAAAACAGTGCAGATGTGAAGGGCTCATTCTCTCAGTGACATTTATACTCCCACCCAGTTCCTTACTTTGAAGAGTATGAGGAAATGAATTAGGGATTAAGCATTCAACTTGTTCCCTTCATTAATTCTGAGGAAACCCTAGACAAAAAACAAAATAACGCGTCATCACGGAACACCTGAACAGTTCTAGAAATTAACCTGGAAAATCCAGTGCTTTTGTACTGGGGCCTCTTAGCATACAGATGAACAGTTCCCTGTTTATTGTTCCTGCAGTTTCTATGCTGTAATCATGTCATGCAAGCCTTGCAAGTCCATTCTTTATGATGACCAGACCTAGTATCAGACACTAAGCACAGACAGCTTGAGGTGAATGATTTGTAATGTTTTTCTATAGTTCTCCAAACATTAATTAAATAAAATATCTATATTCTAGAGGTTAATAGTAAGGTAAAATAGCTTTTTATATTTTTTTAAGTTGTCTTTTTAACATGTCTAGTCTCCACACATCTCAGTCCTACTAACCAGCAAGCACCTGGTCAGTAATCACAAAGGGTCCACCTAAAATGTACCAGTACCAGCACTCCTTGTAATTGTCATTCCTTGGGACCTTTCTCAGTTCAGTAATATTGACCTAAAGGTTAGCACCTAAAATGAATGAATAACAGCTCTTAACCACAAGTACCCTATTCATACACTGCACACGGAATTTGGAAAACTCACTAATTATGATTGGTTTTAAGTTAATAAGCAACTTTTTTAAAAAAAAATCTGGTTTTACTGTTTGAGTTTTAAAATTAAGGGAATCCCCTAGATGCATTCATTCTGGTGAATATTTTAGTATTTTTTATACAAAGTACATCATAATGTGTATCACAAAGTATATATACACACTTTGTTGGATTTATTCTTAGTAGGTGACAGAGAGATGTATAGCAGAACCACCACTTGGTTTCGTGGTTTTGTGTTTTAGGGCTATCATATTAACTCAAATGGGAGTGTATTTACCCTGAAAAAATGGTATATTGTAGTAACAATATGGGTCAATATTTGATGCCAGATCTGAAAAGCAGCAATAATTTAAACACACTAAACCTCCAAAATGAAGAAAATGTTTAGTGTGTTTGTAAATATCTGATTAATTTACTTTCAGACTCTTTACTAAAAACAGAAAGACATGAGAAATACAACTATTTTCACACAACTATGTAAGTAAACAATTAATTTCACTTTATTGCATGGTCAATCATCATAGATCTAAATCACATTTAACCCCCACAGAAACATGAGTAAGGACATAATACTGATAAAGGAAAACAAAACAAGTTGATGAAAGGGTTACTTGTGTGGCCAGCAAACGGCGACACATACTCCATTTTGTCAAGATCTGGGACTACAGGTTTGTTACTCACAAAGAAGATAATCATGTTTACAGTGTCCTGTGGTTTCTGTTTACTGTCTGAATGTTCCTTAAGCGAACCATGAGACTGTTTTTTCCTTATACTGCTAAACAAGCTTGTTGCTAAACAAGCTAATCAATCAAGTTTGATTATCCAAGTAATCTTAAATAGATGGAACTACTAGCAAATATGGTTGAACAGGCTCATAAAACCACTGGCTACTTGACATTTAGTTTATTTTAACTGGAAGAACCACTGAAAAACACATATGAATTAAATGTCCAGACTGCTAATAGTTGTAGTTAAGACACAACTATTTCAGAGATACCCATTTAAGATAATTAAATATTAATCAAAGATATGAAATATAATAGTCTTGATCAGCTAGGTGTGTTTTTGAGTTTTCTTAGTACTGGCAAACAGATTAACACTTCCAGTTAATCATCATTTTGAACCAAATGAACAGGAGCAGAGAAAACTTTAAACTGCACACTGCAGCACACCTCCTGAGTGCTGAGGACACTGCTTTAGAGGGCCCACATCATCACCCCAATGATTTGCCATTGGTGTATTACAAAACCCTCTGTAATGAGACTAATCAGCAGCCATTATGAGAACTGTCTGCACAGAAAACCACTCAGACATCCCAGATATTGATTATTGATCCTCCAAAATAACAACAACAACAAAAAAGATGTTTAAAAGAGATCAAACTTGGGCTGTGTTGGTTTATTAAAGTACCATCAAACCATTTTCATTTTGTAAAAAACAAACAAACAAAAAAATCCATGTAATTTAAAATGCCTTTGCTGTAATGTTATTTGCTATTATATTCTTTGGAGAATGTTATTTCCTTTTGTAAACAGTCAGTGTGTCATGGTGGATTAAAAACTGAATCTAATACATGCATGTAAAAAAACCAAAATGCCAAAATGCCTGTTCCAGCATCGTGCTTGCTATTGAATACCATTTAAATGTAACATATACACACCATGCTTTGTAAGCCAAAGTGGATACAAACACTGGTGACAAACATTGAGAAAATTAAAGAGAAATATTGAACAAATATTTAAACATTAATATTCGTTTTGACTCTCTAAAAGGTTCATTAATACAACTTGTCCATTAACTAGAAATTTTTAATAGGCAATTACACTTTATCTCGGTGATTTAAAAAAAAAAGTTGCTTGTCACAGTGGCCGCCCTCGCCTAGTCCTTGTCCCGTGTCTGTGTGGGCGTGTCTGTGTGTAAGTGTGTCACGTGTCTGTGTGCGACTGTGTGTGTGTCGGTGTGAGTGACGTGGGCGTGGTGTTGAATGTTCGTCCTTTTATCGATATCCGTTCTACCTGTGGTGTTTGGCGTGCGTGTATTTATGCGTGTGCGTGTCACTCTGTGTTTGTCGGTCTTTGTCGGTGTTGATGTCTGTGCTGCCGGTGTAGTTTGTAAAGCGAAACTAAAATAAAGTAAGCTTCCTTCACCTGTGCTCGGCATTCCTGCATCCTTTTCTTCAACATGTAAGCGCCGCATCGTTACCTTGTTTTCGTTTCTTTTAACATTATACAGGTAAAATGACTGAGTTTCTTTTTTATTTTATTGACATTTATGGGTTTATAGATAATTCTGTTTAAAGGATTACACTTCATGTAAGCTTACTTATGTGACAAAATATCTATCATACTTAAATTGTAATCACAGATCATTTAACCATGACATATACATCTTACAATATGCAATAATAAACTAGTTAAAGCAATACAAATGTCACAACAGTATAATTTAAAACTGGTTCAAGGTGCCAGCATGAAACTGTATTTCGTGTTGTGGAAAACAAAACGTAGGGTCAGCATGAAGAAACCCAAGTGTGAGTAGAGCTTACTTCACGTCACACAGACGCTGGTGATGACGAACGCAGTCAACGCCTCACGAGCTTACTCATATACCTTTTCTTCGTTGCTCTTCAGCACCGCGCGACACTCGTTTGGACCACAAGTATGATGCTGTCGGGTGCAAGATCTGAGTAGAGTAACTCAATAAGACACACGTAGAATAGCTAGTGCTTTGAACATACTGAGGCAATAAAAGTGTGAGGACACAAAATCGCCTGATAGACTTTTTAAATTAAGCGACAGTTTATCCAGTTCGCAACTCTTGAACATTTTTATTGGTTTTTACTTATGTCCCGCAAATCAACCGACAATGATTATAACCTTCGTAGCATGAACAGTCTCATGGGCGAGCGGAGAAAGAAAGTGAACGATGATGGAGAGCGGAGTCTTATCAAGGCTCCGTCAAACGCAAGCATCAATAGTCAGGGAGCCACTACCTCTGCTAGTTCTACTGGGGACTTGGAGCGAGCCGCTCGCAAGCAGTTCCAACAGGATGACACGCCAGCGTTCGTTTACGTTTTGGCAGTGTTCTCCGCGCTTGGGGGCTTTTTATTCGGATACGACACCGGAGTGATATCTGGGGCGATGCTTCTACTGAAGAGAGAGAAAAATTTAACTGTCCTATGGCAAGAGCTACTCGTTTCAAGTACAGTTGCAGCCGGTGCGCTGTCTGCTCTAGCAGGTGGATTTCTGAATGGAGTTTTCGGACGAAGAGTGTGCATCCTATTTGCCAGCTTCATATTTTTCGTTGGTGGAATTGTCCTGAGCTCCGCTCCCAATAAAGAGGCTCTTCTTATCGGGCGTATTTTAGTTGGACTTGGCCTTGGTAAGGAACACTTTTAAACTAGTATACGTGATAGGTAAAAGAAATAAAAAAGTTGTTACATACTAATACAGATAGGTACAGATAAATTAGCGTTCGTGATTTTGGCTATCGATTGGTTGTTAGCTATCAGTCTATGAGGCAAACTTAATAAGCAAGCTTAGTTACAAATCTAACGTTTCCTAATATTATAAATACCAAATTATTACACTAATAATTTGTTAGTTGCACTGTACTCGCAATATAGCTATTGTCGTTTCTCATGTGTATTTATCTAGATACATTTTGTGTGTGTGTGTGGGGGGGGGGGGGAGTTCTACATAACCTAGGTTTTTACTAATTAATCCAAGTCACATTAGTTAAAAACGATGGTCATGAAATAATGTCAGTATGTCAGTGTCACAATCAAAGACTGAAAATCTACGCCTATAATGAATTAACGTTCATGTATAGCTCTAGCTAAATAAGCTATAATACGCTAAAAATAAGTAACTAAGAAGCTTTGTTAGCGAAGTCATTTGGCCGTCAAACCGCATATAAAAACGTACACGATTTTTCACATAGTTTTGCAAACTATTCATAATGATATCACAACAAAACATGTTATGCAGGCTACACATGTACTTAAATATAAATATAATAGCTATAATTCCCTAAGCCTTTTGAGGCGGTATGCTGTTTACGATATTGACAGGTAGCTATAGAGATGGCTATAACATATCTGGTGTTCTGAGTAATTAAACAGAATTTAAAAAAGTCTGTTTTACCATTATTTAGGGTTAATGGTTCAGTTCTTTTTTCATGGCGTCTGTATTACATCTTACCTCTTAAACTATATTTCAGTGATTCATTTCAGGGAGCCGGTGTGTAATTATTTAGTACTTATATTCTAACAGATTGCACCAAGTTTTTTTGAGAAGGTGCATAGACTGGGTCTTCTAATGTCTGCCATTCTTAAAACCTGCAAAATAAGACAAATTGGTTTCCATATCAAGTACCACAGTTTAATTCGGAAGCAAACACTTGTATTTTGTTGAGTTTTATTTTCTGTTTATTTATTACCTTGCTTAATAGGGTTGTGGTAGTTATTAATTACGCAAGGCTTCATGAGCTTTGAAGACATATTATTTTGTGACTTTTCAGTAAGAATTCTAGGCCTATTTTTAAGTTACTATAAAAGTAAAGAGTGGCAGTGTTCATTCAAGTGACATATCAGAGAAGAAAGTGCCTAAAACCAATACTGACTCTCAGAATGACCTGTAATTAGGTGTAAGACAGAACTAATGAGCAACTGAACTGGTTTCATCAATATAGCAATACTTCTTTTCTCACTGAATACTAAATATAGGCCTAACTGTTTAAAATACCCAAACTTACAGAAAATATGATTTTTGTTGCTTTTGTTCAGCTCTTAATGAGTCATCTCTCACAAGGGGAAAGATCTCTCTTTTGCACATTCTGATGGATAACAGAGAATACTGTGGGGATATTATTTTTTGACTGATATAAACTAACATGATAAGCAGAGTTGTCAGTTGACATCTGTTTCGAGTCAAGCATCTGAGACTCAGGTTTTCCAGTTTTCCTCTTAATAATTGGGCTGTTTATTTCATCAGTCCACTTTAATCAACATGTTGACTTTGATGAACAAATTGCTTACCATTTTCAGTTTCCAAAAGGTCAACAATGACTGTTTCTGAAAGAAAGAAATGTCATACCTTTTCATGGACTTTCACTATTGGCTTCCAGTTTGAGTGTTATGGCCCAATTATTTGTAAGTTGCCCTTTTGTGGCTGCACACCAGTGGACTGGGCCATGCTGATTCAGGGCCACTTCAGTCATGAGAATCGGTGACCTTTCCCCATTGTCATAATTTGGCTTAGAGATATCCAGATAAAGGCCCAGAAAGACCCTTAGAGTTACTTTACCCCACAGTTCAATTCACACTTCACTCATTCTGCAAACTCAGGTAATAGTTTCTTCTCGGGCATCAGTTGTAATGCACCTCAGTAAACTTCAATCACTCAGCCTTTATGAAAGCAGCAAATGACTTTTGCTCACCATAGTGACTCAAGGCAAAAAAGTACCAGTTCTCTCTAGTCTCCAGCCATGTCTAAAGCAATGGTTGAGATAAGGAAGCAGTGAGAGGTCATTAGCTAGGAGGATGGTCTCTCACTTTATGGCTCAGAGGGACACTATACTCCATCAGTCTCCCACTGTTGAGCCAAGCTCCAGTAGGAAAGCTCTGAGGGGCTTTGACAGATAACAAGAGATAGCCATTGTCTCCCCTCTCCACTTACTCCTCACCGTCTTACATTCAGACTGATGGAGAAAGGGAGACAGTAAGAAAGGGATCGTAAATTATCCTGAGAAGGTTAAACATTTTGCATATAATGTGCTATATGGGTAGGAACAAAAGTTAAGGAATATGTTTCCCATTAATAATAATAATAATAAGAAGAAGAAGATAAATTATTTAGTTAAATTCAGGTTACCATTTACCCACACACCCCTCAACAGATACAGTCATGGAGTCAAATATTGTGATAAGTTGTCCACTAAATCATGAAATTTGGCAGCATAGTTTTAAAGACACAGAATTCCAGATGCTACAGTGTATTACATCCTGCATCTTCAAGATGTTCTTTACACTGATTCATTTTACTGGGGGTGAGGCTGTGTCTTCATCGTACCAAAATTATCTTTTTTTTTTTTTTAACCCAAATAGCATAAAGAAATACTGGATTCTCATTTTCATTATGTCATAAGTCCCAAGAAATTAGTGATCTTTACATTGTGCCAGTCTGCTGTGCTTTTGTGCTTAAGAAACAAAACCAATCTTTTTGGCATTTCTTCAAAAAAACTTTGAAAGAGGTAAAAAAAAAAAAAAAAGTTTAGTAACTAGTAACAACATAGACTTTGACAAAAATACAACAATCAATGTCCTCCATTCAATGAAACATTTTAATGTAATCATAATACCTCGAGCCTTAGGACTGCAGGAAGGGTCTGTAGTTCTATTTATGTGCTCCAAATACAGAATTAAAAGAATTAGGGAAAGGGTTAGTGACTAGGTTCTACGTCATCCTGCTGTGTATATTCTTGGTAGTTGAGTCCTTTCTCATCTTCATACTCGATTGGCATCGTTGGACTGTTCCACTTTAATATGTCAAAGGTTGACTGTTTTAATGTCTTCTGGTTTTTTTGTAAACATAAGTAGCGATATGCATTTGTTAATCTAAACCAGTATACTTTAACATACAGTACAGTTTATTCTGTGGCATGGGTCAGAAAGAACAAGGGAACAGAATTAAATGAGGTGTGGGACAGACTCAAATGAGTGATCCTCATGCATTTGCATGTCCAAAAATCAAAGAAGACTTTGACTGGGCACTCCTTGTTCTGTAGGACGGCAGATGCTATTAACGCGTCTAATTTCTTTCACCTAACTCACATATATGCAGTGCCAATTACTTCCAGTTTGAAACCAACATGTAGTTTATTCCTGATTGACACAATGAGGGAAACAATAATCAACTCCTCTCAGGTTTACATCAAAGGATAATTGAGGCCTTAACTAGTGTCCATCTGACATCAAGGCATGGTATGTAACAGTTACAGCTTTTTCAAAAGGAGGAGCATGTCTATATGAATAGAGTCAACGTTTTTCAAAAGTCTAATGAAACATCAATGGGGGCTGTCGTATAAGACTATTGATTAAGCTCATGTGAGCAGGCAGTGAGGGGTTCCCATGGCAACAGGTACGTTGTCTGCTGGGCAACAGGAGCGACAGGAAGCAGTGAGCAGAGGGGCTATTAATAGACCTTACAGCAAGCAGTGATACCGTGGCCCTTGCTGGATAGAAAGCGCATAGTGTTTGTTCTCCTGCGTAAATATCATGTAGACATAAGTTGTGTCACACTACAAGGCTCCCTGTATATCTTTATCAAAGGCTTTCTTGAACAAATTGGTGTTTTGTTATTTTTCTAATATTAAAGTGTCCTTAAATATCATTAGCATGTATTAGCATAATATGGAACCTCTGCACTCTAATTGGCTGAGGATGAGCATGACTGGTTGGCCTGTCATATCACATTTAATTGACAGGGGGGTAAAAAACAATATAGCATTAAGTATTAATGTGTTTTGCATAAATGTTCCATAATGTGTTACAGTTCATGTCAAGTAAATTAAATTTACTCAAATGTATTAATTCACAATTCTTGGTGTTCCTTGACAATAAAAATACATTTTGATCTTTTCCTGAAGTAGCCTTATAATGGGTGAAACATCTGTTTTCTGTTGTCAGATATTTCAAAGAGTACACCAAGTTTTGACAAATAATACAACTGATATATCATGTTTGCAATAATGCTATATCAGAAGTCCAACTCATACGTGCGCTGGTACCGTAAGAGGTTTAGCTGCTGCTTGTGCATTGGCTAATTCAGTGTAGGTTCCATCTGTATGGCAGCTCCGTCATTTATGAGAACGGGACACATTGTCATTTTGGTTACACAGTATCAGTGCTTTAGAGATTTATGGCCCAGGTGCATGACTGGACTAATAAATAAATGATTATTGATCACCTCTACCCCCATGCACCTTCTCATAAATTGTTGTCCATTCAGTTGTCATCTCTCTAAACAAAGGACATTATTCTGTAGTAGCCATTGTAATAAGAGATAAAATCCCACTTCTGCCATCACCTACAGGTAATGGCTTTTCTTTTGGGATAAATCACATTTATATTTCGCTGGGCCCTTGCACTGTGCCCTAATAACGTTTTAATGTGTTTGCTTTCAAAGATGGCCTTTCATTACATTAAAACGGAGCCCTGGGATTTAGCAGGCCACCACTGTTTCTACATGAGTTACATGTCTGTATAAAATCACAGTCAAGAGTTTGTAAAGCCAGTTTTGGTAACTCGGAAAGTATGGTATATCATGTTGACCCAAAACATTTTAACATATATTCCACTTATATATCAATGGTAATGTCTTTTAGATTTTTAATTTCAAATGAAACACACTGCCAGTTAAACAACCATTGTCAAAAAATATAGATTCATTAAGTTACCTAAATAATGAATTACGAGCAGTTTGCAGTTTACTAAAATATAAATGGAACATGAAGTATTTAAATTGGTTATTTAGATCACAAACTTGTTTCTTTCTTTCAGAGTACTGCCAGAGTCCTAAGAAGGAAATGTACTTTATAGCAGTTCATCTAGCATTTCAGAAAATCCAGTGCGGGTGCCACCACGTTGTCATTCAGAAATCCCTGACTGTGCACTTAATGAGCACATCTCCAGTTAGAGAAGCACTCCTGCACATATTTTACATAAATTTCCATCTCTTCACGCAGGTATTGGCTCCATGACTGTGCCAGTGTATATTGCAGAGGCTTCACCGCCACATCTGAGAGGACAGCTGGTCACCATCAACACACTCTTCGTCACAGCGGGCCAGTTCGTAGCCAGCCTCATTGATGGAGCCTTTAGCTACGTGCGCCACGGAGGCTGGAGGTTTGACCATTTCAGATATTCGGAGCTGCCAACTGGGCCAGTCGCAGTTACGTTGGGCTGTATTTGTGGAAAAATGTATAATGGGCAGATAATGGCTGATCTCGGGTCAGACAGGATTGGGTTTTGGATTCATCTTATTTCCTTTTGTTTTCTTTATCTCAACTTTTATATGCACCCTCTCTCCCTTCCTCTCCACCCCTCCCCACCAAATATTATTTTTACGCTCTTTATTTAATATTGCTTTGAAGTTAGGCTATTTGTGTTTCAACTGGAGAGACATATGCTGTAGAAAATGCTGCAGTGAAAATCAGCATGTTATACTTTAAAATATAATTGAGAGAAAGTGGAAACATTTTAATACAGAACAGAACTGCACATGTGTGAAACTGCCCCCACCCACAACCACACGGTCTAGCACTGCTGCCTTCCAGTCTCCACATACTGTATCTCCTTGTGCTTCAACAGTGTTCCCTACTGTCTAAATATATATTTTCTAATTGTGTAAGTGTTTTTTTTTATATTTCAGTTGGTTTTATAACCATTAGAACTAATATACTATGTTCATGCATATGAATAGTAGAATATAGCCTAAATTTAATGCATAGTGTTGCAAACATGGAATTTGTCTTCACACTATTTTTCAATTTGCCAGTTTCAGTTAGAGATGTATTGGTTCTCTTCTCACTATTTCAACAAAATAGATGAATATGAAGATGAATTTACTATAGTTTAAAGTTGTAGCCATATATCATAAGTGCATATGCAGTATGTGTGAAGCTGACACATTCAACTGATCACAAAGCACAATACTGTCCTAGCCAGAGTCAGAAGCTGTGGATGCTCTGGATTGATGTGGAAGTCACACCACACTCATCCAGGCTATAATGTTTTATCTGGCCTATATGTGATCATTTGGGGATGTTACACCTGTACCTTATGCCATGTGAATCAGCCAGTCAAATCTCTTACAAATTACTCCTCACCTGGCCAGCTGTTCCAGCTCGAATAGTGCCTTCGTACGATGGAACATAAGTCCCTTATAAGGGATTGCTATAAATCTGGTGGAGCTTCCCCTTGTTTGTTTGTGTTGGCACTCTGCTAGGATTCCTCATAGTGAAGTGAGAACGAGGCTGCCATGGTTTGCGGTGAATGGATGAGTCATGCGTTAACAGGTCCACCTAGACCGTGGGTTTACAAGTTGGAGTGTGATGTGCATGTCAACCTGAGAAGCTGGATATCTTGGAACACGGTAGATTTCCTATAGTGGAAGTAGCATTGCTACATTTGTACTCCACCGCAAAGTGTTCCAAGCTTAGCCAATCCTAATGTTCCATAGGACATATATACATATA
>JAOYMR010000003.1:9881257-9893841 GCA_025802075.1 Tenebrosternarchus preto
TATATATAAGCAGTCAAGCACACACACACACACACACATGGTTTTGTGTGTAATGTATGAAGTGTATAGCTGAATTCATTGAGCAGTGTTTCCCTCCTATGACTCTATCATCCACCGTAGGAGAGGGATATATTTACATTTATATATATATATCACATAATATATATATATCACATAAGATCAGCCTTATCCGAATGCTGCCTGTGGTTTATCAGCTCTGCCTACATCTCAATCCACCACAAAGCCTCTACATGATAGGGGGATTTACTGCTTATCTGGAGTCCATACCTTATAGAAAGAAGAGAGAGATGTGAAGTCTTAACGCTTCATGGAAACGTTCTAGTTACAAATCCCACACTGCACCCCTGCATGTAGTTCATACCACACAGACATTATTCCTTTACACACTCTACATAGACTATTTTGGACAATAACTATACATCTACTTTCCTGTGTATACATTTTCTAGATGTGTCAGTTTAATGGAAATTTTGAGCACTGGATACTAGGTACCTACCATGCTCACGACAACCAGCAGGTGCGGTGAATTGTTTGTTGAATCTGTTTCAAGTGGTACTTGAATTGAACCACAGAACTACACCTGACTGCAATTACAGGATTCACCAGAAATGACAGCATTATTAGTGAACTCTAATTGGTGCCAAAGGTTGATTATAAGATAGTTGATTATAATGAGATAGTTGATTATAGAAAAATGGGCTATATAGTATATGGGTTGTTTAATTAAAACAAAATATGAAAGATTAAAAAACATTAAATATTTTAAATAAGTTATACTGTATAGTTGATCAAAGGATTGTGCACTGTTTTCTGCTAGCATATAATTTAATATATAAATTTTGATAATCACTGCAACAAAAATATTTTAAAATGGACTAACAGACTCTGTACATAAAGCACAAACACACACACATACCAAACACTTACACACAAATAACTTATTACCAAAGTACAAGGCCAAACATAACTAGAATAGAAAATTTTTATTGCATCTGGGAGGAAATTGATCCTTTACAGCAGACATACAACACAAAAGGGGGGTGTTACCTCCTTCAGCATGACCTGTAGAAGATCGATCAGGAAGTGACATTCATTAAAAAATCTGCATTATAGGCTGCATGCCTGTCTGCAGAGAATTTTTGAAACAAATTATATTCAGAGAGATCAAACAAATTAATCCGATACATTTAACACTTACTTGCCTAAAACACTTTTCCAGAAGGGACATGAAAATGGTCTGCTTGATAGGTATCTGTCTCTCTGCTGTTCGCTTTGTGTAGACCCATAAAGAGGCTCCATGCTCTAATAGACAACAGATCCAGAGAGAGAAGAACCTTATCAGGTAGATATAGACAGTCAGACTAACAGAAAGTTGCACTAGACTGAGATTCCCAGTAGTCTCATTTGATAAGTTTTGGCAAAATTTTGGTAGTTGTTAACCACTGATGAGAAACATTACATATAGCAATGCTTTGTCTCAAATCTAATATACCACAGTGCCAGTATTGGTCCAAAATTCTCTATCAAGTGTGAATAGTGAACTAAGAATGGGGCTTTGATATGAAATCATCTGTAACCTCAAAAAGGTGTGCTTTTTTCTTTCTTTCTTCAAATAGACAGCAACACTATAGTGGGATTTGAATGTACGTCTAAACAATCTCTGTGTATCAGGGGTCTGAAAAACACAGAAAGAGGAATCAGTGGCATCACGCATGTTATCATGGTGGCTAAAACAGAAACGATAAATACAAATATGAAAGATGATTGGTACATGGGTCTACATTTTTCATTTTTTAAATTAATGGTTCAAGGATTTTTTAAATTAAATTCATTAGTAGTTTCTCAGTCATGTATGTAGCCTATGAAGTGAACATTTTGTAAATATGTTCCAATAATACAATTATTCAAATGTATGCTAGTGCTTTAGATAGCTAACAAAAGTAAGCGTAACCCTGATTTAGTCAACTACTACAAACTCACAAAAACTCATTTGTTTGCAAGTTAACGCTGTCTATCTGAAGTAGAAGTACAACTCAAAGTACAGCTAAACATTGGCTAGTTATCTAGCTCATAAAGTGACACTAACGTTAATCATGTTTATGTCTTGAAAGAGGTTTGCTGAGTAACATCAGGTTTTGCCTTGGTAACCTCAGAAATTTCCAGAATTTCAGTAGGCTCAAGAAGTGATGTAGATGTTTGCGCTCAAGCGATATATGAGCTATTTAATGACCTAATGTAGGTATTAGGTAATTCACGCGTTCAAATATAGCGTATGATTGTTATCCTGATATGCATAGCGCTGCCACAGCAGTGTCTCACCATACTTGCAAGAGCATGGCTGGAAGTTGATTGGGAAGGTTTGCCTCGCTGACAGTAAGTTACTCCTTTGCTGTGAATTCACCGACTTTATAACAGGTTTGTTTTTAGATGCGAAGCACCTCCTGGACCCAGTTTGTCACTCACTCACTCATGTTTAACATACTTTGCCAGAAGAGGTGCTGTTGGCAATGAAATAGCGTTGGAGCTTTGTAAAACCATTTGTTGAATTTTAAAAGGTTAATGGAAAAAAAACTAAAATCTGTTAATAAACCTGTTAGCAGAGGCCATCATTTAACATTAATGTTATATAAACAGACATCACTGATTAGCTGTCGCCTGATATCATCAACAACAACAATAATAATATCAGGCACTATTAATATTATTATTGTCATTATTATTATGCAAAGAAGTCATGTAAAGCAACAGACATCACTGGTTAGCTGTACCCTAACATCAGCAGCAAATACTACTACTACTACTAATAATAATAATAATAATAATAAATAGACTCAATTAATATATTATTGTTATTATTATTATTATTAGTAGTAGTAGTAGTACTAGTTAGAATGCAGAATATAATGAAACTGCAAGCTAAACTATGAATGAAAGTTGATTCAGGTTACAGCTAATTCCTATCCAAACACAGAACCATCTTACATTGCTGATTTTAAATCAATGTCTAACCCTATTTTAAATAAATGTGCAATTTTAGAACGGGACACAAATAAAGATCCATGTTTTGAGCTGCGTAGAACACTTTAAACTTTAAAATGGTTATTTGGGTTGTAAAAGCTCCATATTTCTAGAACTACAAAACCTAGGTTCTCTACAGTGTAGGGACTGCAAAAAAGATATGGAGCTCATAGTGAAAACAATTTTATTTGACTTTTAATAGGGATGCGGAATGAATGATTTCTGTGGGAACGTCTCATTCTGGACTCATCATGAGTCATGACTTGGAACTATTTGTACCCTCTCATTCTGTCTCTTTCTGTCTTTACATCTCTATCTCTCTGTCTCTCTCTGTCTTTACATCTCTATCTCTCTGTCTCTCTCTGTCTTTACATCTCTATCTCTCTGTCTCTCTCTGTCTTTACATCTCTATCTCTGTCTCTCTCTGCCTCTCTCTGTCTTTACATCTCTATCTCTCTGCCTCTCTCTGTCTTTACATCTCTATCTCTGTCTCTCTCTGCCTCTCTCTTTCTGTCCTTACATCTCTATCTGTCTCTCTCTGTCTTTCTCTCGGTGCAGGTACATGCTGGGCTTATCAACAGTGCCTGCTCTGGTGCAGTTCCTGGGTTTCCTTTTCCTGCCAGAGAGCCCACGCTGGCTTATCCAGAAGGGTCTGACCCAGAAGGCCCGCCGCGTGCTGAGCCAGATCCGCGGTAGCCAGAACATTGATGAGGAGTATGACAGCATCAAGAGCAGCATTGAGGAAGAGGAGAAAGACTGTGGTGGAGGTGAGAAATAAGTCTCTCCCCAACATGCTCACACACGCACACACACACATTTGCATAGACACTTGTAGAGTTTATTTCCACAATCATTCCATTCCAAGTGCTGAAACAGGTAAGGCAGTCTTAGATTGTTCTCCACAAGCTCTCGCCCGACCAAACAGACCACACTTTCGGAGGCAATTTCAGGAAGACCCTACATGGCTTCCTGGTTTGACCTTTATATCGTGATGGATCGTGCATTTGTCAAATCAATGGGGTTCATACCAGATGGGTTGAGAGATGGGGAACAGGCCCCTGTGCATATTGGGATTGAAGCAGGGTTCAGTAGTGGCAGAACCACCCACCCTCAACCCCATCCCTACAAGGGATCATGCGTGGTTGGTCCTGACCTCCAGGGTTGTGGGTGCGTTGCACTGTTTTCTTATGCCCCTCCCATCCAGCAGCTAAGATTAAGAGCACCTGCAGACTGTCCTGGAGTGGATGAAAATCTTCCAAAAGCAGGAAACAGAATATGCATCTTTACAGCACAACATGAAAAGTGCCATAAAAAAAAAAAAAACACAGCAACAAAGCTTGACTTTAATGATGCATCTTTTAGAGGACAAGAACAAGAAGGAGAACCATTCACCTGTTTCATTCGAATGCTGTCATGATGAAACAGGTTGGAGATGATAAAACAGGCTTTTTCACTAATAGCAATGAATGGCGTCTGATTAAATAATAGAACAGCACGTTGTCTTAAGTGTTTCGATCAAAGCCAAATAGGGGTGTGCCTCTGTACAATAGGCTGCTGGTATTACAAGCCAATTGCTTGTGTTCCATTCCTGTCTAAACCCATCACATCGTAGTCCTGACAGCTGTCTGGCAAATAGAGTCGTTCGTGTGCAAGGCAGACTTGCTATTGTGCTTTTTTGGAATTGCTCTTTGAAACATGGATGATTTCCCTGTCTAGATGACCAGACACCAAAGGTCTCACTGTCTGATCATAAGTAACTGATGGGGAATTTGTAAGCCAAAGGCCTGGGGGGGCGTGATACACAAACCTACACCTACACACACACACACACACACACATACACATGTACACATGCATACACACACACACACACACACACATACACATGTATACACACAGACACACACACACATGCATGCTCACACTTGCTGCATTGAGAAAATGTTGATGCTGCACTCCTCACCTGTCATATGTGTAATGTCAGTGGCTGTTGTCATAAAATTCCACCCAGCATCTGCCTATGTGGGTGTCCATCAAATCTATCTGCACATCTCCAACTATAGCTGCAAACCTGCAGTGTTCTTCTTGTCTCAAGTTAAAATTACATATCCAGATAAAGTTAAATAAAAATAAAATACACACCTCCAAAAAAATGCGGTCATGTATGTCAAAAATTCATATTTCTACATAGATGCAATATTTAACATAAGTATCTCCATGCTGGAACATGCTGCTTACAGTACAATGTACAATGATATATGTGTGATGTATGTGATGTATGTGGGTGGCAGAGTTCCCAAGGAGAAGAAAATGTTACCGCATAATCGTTAATCAACATTAATAATGAATGCCAACTTTGGCTTTGGAATCATGTAACAGTTTCCCTCTTTCTACTCGGGAAGTGTAATGAGTAGGTTTTCGTGAAGAAGTTGCAGTGGAGATATTCTGTGATCATCTGTGACTTTATGGCTCAAGGAACTTTATACCCAATGGAAAATGGGGGAGGGAAGAAAGAGAGAAAGAGGGAGGCAAGAGGGTAATGTGGAAGCCATGGCTGGAAAAAAACAGTTTTTATGCTTTCCTGCTTAACTTCAATAATCAGAACTCAATTACTACTCTGGAATCAATGGCACAAACACAGTAAATCAGATACTCATTTTCACAGTTAGAGCACCTTTAAATCGGTTACAGAAAGATACATTTAAAGCATGCATTTACGGCAACTATGAATTGGTCCTGCAAAGATGGAGAGCAATCTCCCATTTGAAGCAACAGCCTCTGTGCCTTATTGTGGCTGATATAATTTAGTGATGATTTTTTTCGTAAACAAACTTCATCTGAGTGATGATTCATTTCATGGGCGTCTGATTCCTTTGTGCTTTAATGACAGGATCTATTTATATTTTATGATAAACATAGCATCTAAATTCTGGCCCTTATATTTATTTACCACCAGTCCAGAAGCACTTTTGAAGCTTGTGTAGTGAACCATAAAGACTGTAGAGGCTGTATTAGACAGTATTAATGATTTTTTTCTCAGGAAATGAATAATTTACAGTTTTAGGATTTTGTAAAACTCTTTTATGTGTGTATGGTCTAATGAAACTGCCTTTTTGTCCAGTTATGTTTAGTATATGGGAACAAACATAAAGCATTTTATAAACCCAGCATATGGTACACATTTATTTTGAACTAACAATATACTTTGTGTTGTACATATTTCTGCTAACCTGAAAATTTCCTTTCCCAACGTCATCATTCTTTCTCTAGAAACATTTGCTAAGAACATGCTATAATGTTCTTACTTAGAACATGCTATAATTGAATGCTAAGATGGGGAAAGCAAGCTCTTCTAATTGATTTCAGCTAATCTAGTTTCAGATGATTATTTTATGCTGAAAATGTGGCTTTTAAGAAAATGTAGCTTTTTTTCCCGTTTGTGTGTGTATTCACCAATTTTCGAGATTTTCTCCCATGACGCACAACTCGTCCTCTTCAGTAGATTACAGGAAGGGGCACTGGTCAAAAATAATCAAGCCTGTTCATCATTTTCTCCATTAATTTCCTGTCATCAGTTGTGAGTAAAAGGCCAGGGGCATCATTACTACATAGATGAAAGGCTAATGCAGACAGTAACCCCCCAGTTTAGTAGAAACATCTACCTTGCACCAACACTTACTGGTTGCTGTATTAGGGACTACTATCCTTGGTGCATTGTATAGTTGTACACTTGCATACTGTAGCCCCTCTGTTTCCATGTCGTTTGTTAGTCCGTCTCTATCCTGTTGACCAGTTTCTGACTGCAGAGCTACTGCTGACTGGGTGTCCGGTGGGTGGTGGACCAGCAAATGCTGTGCTATTGAGGGTTTATTAAGCAGAGTAAAGTCAGATGTATTTACATAATGCTTTTTTGTGCATAATGTGCCATTGTCACAAAGCAGCTTTACAGATGTCCGAGTCCAAGCCCCCAGTGAGAAAGCCAAAGAAGACAGTGGCAAAGAAAAACTTTCAAAGTGCATGAGGAAGAAACCTTGATAGGAATGAAGTCTCAAAGGGAGTGTCTGGTCGATATCAGACAGCTCAACAGCAAAAATATAAACAATAAAGAAAAAATAAATTAAAATAATAAGGACAAATAAACAAACAAGTCTACAAACAATAGAACAGCTGTCCAGGGTGGGTGAGAAGTGGGTGGATGGGGTGGAGATGGGTGGAGTCACCGCAAGGGGCACGGATTGGGAGGTAGTTGCCATAGCAGCTGAGATGGGTCGAGGCTCAGCAACATCATGACACCAAGAAAAGATGTATCTTGGCAAGAAGAGAGGACAGGTTATTAAGCATGTTCACATACCCAAGTCTGTAAAATAGGGGTATGTATTGTGTGAGGATGATCTCCGACAAATCTAATTATGGCAGCACAACTAAAAGGATAGAGACAGACATGAAGGCTCCCTGGAACATCAGCATTCTGACATTCTCAGTCAACAAACCTGAATGACAAAAAGAAGCAAATTGACAGCATCACAACATCCCACTTTACCATAACACTCAATGTGAACCCCAGATCTACAGCTTTACATGATGAGAGGTATGTAATAAAATGCCTGTCTGATAGTGTGTGCAAGTCCTGATCATTGACAGACAGGTTATTCCATAGCATGTGAGCTTCATAGGAACAAGCTCTACCCCCTGAGGTACACTTATTTATTCTAGGTACTAATAAAGATCCTCCATCTTTTGATCTAAGCAGACATGGTAAATCATAATGCACCATTTTTTTTGTTTGAGTTTCTTAAGGTACCATGGGGAAAGACGGTGTATATTAGTAATGGTGTACATTAGTATAGTTTTAGTATATTTACATTTTTTTGGAAATATTCCTGAGGTTTAAAAAGACTATCTTAGAAATGGAAAAAGCACTGCTGATAGTCTTCTGATCAGAAACTGACCCTTAACAGAGAGGTGGCAGATGGCTGTGGTCCCTAATTATACACCTGCAAGGTGTTTCGAATAAATAAAGAATTCTAATGAAGTGGGTGTTGGATGTAGACATAGTGGTGGAGGCCAGACCATCTTCCTGTTGGCTCGGGAACGAATCAAACCCTGCTCTTAGCCTCCGTTTGTGGGGGAAATCACTTGCAGTGGTGAATGTGTAAAACCCAAACAAGTGTTAGCAGGGTTCACTGTGTGACAGAGTGCAGCTAGAGGAGACACAGTTAATTAACCAGCTCTTTGAATTGCCCTCATCTGCTTTAAGAGCGTGACCACACAGGCGCTCGCATGCACACAAACGCACACACATGAAGCACACATCAAAAGCACACATCTGTGTATCAGGAGCATACTACAGAGATTTTCACAAAAATCACCTCACAAGATAGGAACCATGAGCTGCAGAGCTCCACTTCACTAATCCTGCCACTTTGGTGACATTTACGAAGGGGGTTATTGGCAAAGGGAAAGAGCTCCCTGGTATATATTGTGCACCTGGTATCTTCCATCATGTTTGGGGCTCAGGCAGAGAGGAGTGAGGAAAGAAGATATGCATTACAATGATTGGTTGGGTTTGTTGTGGGACACTTCAATTTGTAATGGTTGGATGAAGCACTCAGTGTGTTGGTGCTGGGCGAGTCACGGCTCTGAAACAGATGATCATCTCTGTGCTTTTTCTATCAGTATCAATCGTTCATACTTTGCTAAGAAAACACATCTAAATATAAGTAGTAAGAGATGATCTCTGATTGAATGCAGTCTGTAGTCAATCAAAAGGCAAGGAATAATGAAAGTTGCCGACCCGAGGTATATTTTGCTAATGTTTTCTTTGACAAAATACTGAATGCTACAGTGAGGTCTAGAATACTTGTGCAGTACTCATGCGTACCGCTAGCAATAATAGCTGTGGTCCTGCTAAAATGCTCACCTCATCTGTTCGCCTTCTCTGAGCACTCAGGCAGAGGTAATGTTACAATGTTTTGTGTGTTTCTGGTCAGAGCTTTTAAACAGGCACGATTGTTAAGCACGTGGAAGAGACTGGATCTGTTTTCCTTTGCGTGGAGACGTGGCAATACGCCCTCATTCATTTCTGTGTCTCGCTGGCCGTCAGGACTGTCTAATCTCTGGTGTGAATAAGGCCCTCTTCAGCATGCTTCATACAAAGTGGAGCCCCGTCTGACCCATCTGCCATGATCCACTAAATCAGTTTGTGCATCGATTTTCTCCAGCCCCGTGCTTTTGAAAGAGATGTATGTTTGTTTATTTATTATTTATTTGTTTGCTCATTTGTTCTCTGCATGTTAGGCTTTAAGGCATTTACAGTTATATTTCATATATCAATATTGACTAAAACATTCTCAAATCACCCTGTTTTGATACTGATTATTCAGCTTTCAATACCTTTGCTGATGAAATATCCAATTTATTTACCTGTTTCCAGTCTTGAGATCTGTACCTAGACAAGGTCTTTTTTTCTTTCTTTCTTTCTGACTTAGGCAAAGAATATTCAGAAATGGAAAGGATGGGAAGTGCAAGGCAGGTCTCCAACCAATCAGTTTAATGAAATGAACAAAAATGAACATAAAAGTGCACTGACTATAACAAAGGAAGCCAACATAACATACAATGACAGATAGCGGTCATTGGAACATAAATACATAATAGCCTTCAGGTGGTGTGCCAACTAATAACTAACACACACCTTCTGAGGGAGGCATGGACAACAAAAACTAAACAGTGAAAACAAATAAAAAAAAACACATCCATTTATTCCACTGCCGCCACATATAAGTAGCCATTTTCAATTCTTTGAATCAGTCATAAAGCAAACTGTTATTTTATATCACTCGAAGAACATCTGTACATTGTGAACTGTTCCTGTCTTGTATTCAAAGCAGCATGCAGAACCTAACAATACTACCTTTCCCTATATTATCTTTTTCCTTTGAAGTTCAAAATTATTCTTCCCTTGAAGTTCAGGTTGTGGTATGACTCTGAATTTGTGTGGATGGAGACATCCAGAATTTGGTTTAGGATCTATAGTTCTACTGAGTCTAAAGGTTATCTGGAAGCGCATTTGAGATGGAGGCTGGGGTCCTGATTGGCTCGTGGCTTTTTTCTCATCTTGCTGAGTTCAGCTCCAGGATCAGTGCTGTGTGAAAAACGAAGCCATGTCACAGAGCAAGTCAAGAGAGGCAATAGGCAGAGGCAGGTGACTGCATCTTCATTCTCGAGCTAAGATGACAAGAAATTGAGAGGAAGACAGTATTCGAGGCTGTTCTTGTCTGTGTGGGTGCACATAAGTGCTTGCGTGCGTGAGCACAAAAGACGTCTCCCAAAACTTAAAATACATTTCCATTTCGTACAATAAAGGATAGAAAAAGAGCAAAAGAGAGTTCTTCTGGAGCAGGTTTTTTATTCCTTTAGCTTATTGATACGGAATGAACAGAGCATTACAGCCACCATCATGTTCCAGGCCGCCGTACTTATCAGAACGCCCTCCACCCCCCCCACCCCCGCACCTCAGCAAATTTAGGAGCGCTCCTATACCATGATTAGAAAGCCTGCCTTCTCCCTGGGGCTGCATTCATTCTGCCCAAATCTCGAGGCACTTACAGGGGGTGGAGAGAAATGCTGCAGAATGTGTAATTTGGGGCTGTAAGGACACTTGAATCAGGTGTCTGTCTTTTTTTGGGGGTGGTATGACAGAACAGGATGATGGAAAGATAATGGACTGGATGTGACTATAAGGTCAGGTTGATGAAGGACATTAAGCTGAATGGATGTCCCAGACTATCTGAACCAAAACCTTTGGTTCTCCAACCTTTTCAATCAAGTAACAACTCTCATTAAATCAATGCATCCAAGCACCACCTGCAAACTTCCATCTCCAAAGGGCCACAGAAAACCTAAGCACAGATATATGTGTCAGCAATCCCACTTCTCGCCTCCAGAGGTCCTCTTCTCCAGATTATTGAACAGCCTCACCTGTTCCCCTGATCAACAATTCCTTAATTAAGCATGTCACTAACAATGTGCTTTGTGAAGTATTGCCACAATTTCAACATGCATACCAAGCCTTCTTCATATTCTTGCTCTCTTTGTAGGGTTATCAATTTATCAGTTTTTACGCTCTTTGCCTATAGCCCTTTTGTACTGTTACCTAGTACTGTTCCCTCTCCTGCTCTCTGCCTGCCTGGTTTTGACCCTCGACATTTTGACCCTCGACAAAACCCTTAGGATTTTGTCCTTTTTCTTATTAAACTCCTTTCTATTCCACTTGCACATGGAGCCACGTGTTTTACTCAGACTCAACGTTACAGTAGGTACTAGAAACTGGACTTGGAAGTGTTTGAAATGGTTCTGTTTTGTTTAGGCATTCAGTCTACCTTTCAAGAGTGCAAACCTTAACATCAAAAGCCGTAATTAAGCTGTTGGCTTCATGCTCTCTTTGCTGTGAATCTAACCTTACACATACAGCACATAACCTGACAATAAACACAGCTGGGTGCATTAGCTCACCTATGCAATGTGCTTGGGAGTCTAATAACTAAAGAAAGAATAAGTTTGCACTGAATAAGTTATATATTGTGGAGATAACTGACCATATACTATGGCTATGGTCTGGTACTTTCCAGTGGTTGATTGCATGTAATGATTCTGAAGAACATAGACATGCATGTTTGTGACGGTGTGCTGCCTGTCTTTGCTATTAGATAAAATTGTATTATAACATTTATAAATATCATAATTATAAAAACAATTGTAGAAAAAAAAATAAATAAATACATAAATACATAAATAAAATATATATATATATATATAATTTTATTATATAAAATTTGAATTAATTATTTTGAAAGTGGTTTGATTATGGCAAGTAATCACTTCAAGGTGTTTATATAGGTTACACAGATTACACAGATTTAGCATAGATTTAGCATAAGAACTTCCTGCTAATAAGCAGCACATGAGGGATGTAACAAAACAAACACAATAATTAAGGGTTAGGGTTAGAATAAATTAGATACAAGAATGTAAACTCTGAGCAGTATTTGCTTCATTTGGATAAACCAATGTGTACTGGTCATGTTTGCCCTTCGTAGCTGCTAATCTTGCTATTCCTAGCACATTGCTAGATTCTCACCTCCCCCTCTTTTGTCTATTCCCTACCTCCCCTCTTCTCCATTGGGTTTTAGTTGACTTCCAACAACACACATTCCTCCCTGATCCTATTTTATTTCGTTGCCCAGTCTATGAACTTAGATATCAGAACTTAGATAACTTATGTGTAGATATCGGCTGCTGTAAGTGATCACATGATGAAACCAGTGAGTGAATGTGGAGCAGTTCAATGTATCAGATGCGTGTTGTGTAAAAGTTTGTAGTTTGTGGCTTTGTACAGTAGTATTGCTTTCATATAGAGTAAAAAATACAACAGTTTCACCATATGATGACAAGATAAAAGGACGACATATTCGAGAGTGGCATTCTCCAAAGCCTGGCAAGGAAAATGAGGAACTAAGCTAGCAAACAAGAGATGGTGGTGGTGG
>JAOYMR010000003.1:9904320-9942140 GCA_025802075.1 Tenebrosternarchus preto
CTCTCTCTCTCTCTCTCTCTCTCTCTCTCTCTCTCTCTCTCTCTCTCTCTCTCTCTCTCTCTCTCCCTCTCTCCCTCGCTCTCTGTCTTTCACTCTCTCTCCCTCCCTCTGTCCATCTCTCTCTACCTCTGCACCTTTCTCTCTGTCTCTTCTCTGAAGGCACCGCCATTAAAAGCAGCAAGTTTCTTCTTCAGATTATCTCCACTGAGCCACTTTCCTGCAAGCAGGTTAAACAGCCACTCTGACTGAAATAATCATGGCAACAGTGCCTCATGCACCTTTAAACACAAAACAAACACAAAACACCAAAGATCCATGCAGCAGTGCACCTCCACATGGACCTCTTCCTTTACCCATATCTCCTCCTCGCCCTGCTTCAGCTCGCAGAGCACAGGGTAAACCGCAAAAAGCCCAGAGCTCATTGGTCACCGACGTTGCTGTATTGCAGCCTATCCCCACGGCCGTGACGCAGGTGGACGTAGAAGAACTTCTGTCCCGATTGAGCTTGCTTTCCCCGGCAGAAACTCAAGCGAGGAGATTTGAAACGCATTGCGCTCTGAATGGGAGATCCGCAGTGGGGGAGGTTCAAATCAGCTCCTTTTGTTTCTTTTTAATCTTTGATATTCGAGCTCACCGCATGGTGCCTCGTTTGACGTGCTGAGGGCATAGATTTCCTGCATACAGCTGCTTTAGAGATGGTGGCTGTGGCACTTGTAATGTTCAGTACTTCTTAGTTTGTTTCCTGTGCTCCAGGTCTGACTGTCAGAGGCTGAATAGGCATTAGCATGTCATATCAGGGAAGCTGTTTATGGAGGCCTAGTGGAATAGGCACATTTGACATGATGTTTAGCTTCCATGGAGCACACAAAGATATCTTAAGAAATACTGATGAGTCTTAAGATATACTGAGGACATCAGAAGAGGTTCAGTGCCCAATTACAGCAGCTATGAACAGCATCTAAAAACCAAAATACATGTAAAAAGACTAACTGAGGGAGGGTTTAAGAGAAGTACTTACAAAAAACATTGTTTGGTAAGTATTATTTGATTCAAATAAAAAAGAAAAAGGACAGATTTTCTGAAGGACAGATTTTTTTATTCCACAGTTAACCGACAGATACCTTATAGCATGCTTTTTTAAAGCTTTTCTTTGATGTTTTCATTTGTTGGTTGCTTCGTGGATGTATGTAAAGGTTACGTATCTTGGGTGTGCAATACAAATCGAAATTATTATTATTATTATTATGATTATTATTATTATTATGATTATTATGATTATTATTATTATTATTATTATTATTATTATTATCATTCATACTCATGAGATGACATCACAGGAGAGCAGCAGCAGGTTTTGTGTGTGTGTGCATGTGCATGTATGTATGTTTGCGTGCTTGTGTGTCTGCTGTAAAGACATCCCCTGAGACTCTTGAGATCCTCACTCAGTTCCCTGGGCTCTGTCTGTCGTGACTGGGAAAAGTATGGAACTGCCAGTACTATACGCAAGACATTTTAGGTCACTGTCAGTTGTAATGGGTAATCAGTCTGAAGTGTGCGTGCTGTGTGCTGTGAAGAGGGCACTTTAATTAATGAGGATGGGGTGACATCAGCATGATGGAGGTTGCTGAATTTGATTGCGCGACCACGGTCTGATTGGCTAGCACTTAGCTTGAAGTGGCTCTGATTGGTTGGACAAATCGGGGACAGGCAGTGAAGAACTGTCTATCTCATTAGAGAAAAAATTATTCTCTTTCCCTTTCAGTTTAAAATAACTGGCACTACAAACCTGCAGCTGGAAAGAAACTTTGTTAAAAGTTTTTCCAGGACTGTCTGGAATTAAACTGAATAAACTTCTTCTTCTTTTTTATTATTCTTTATAATCTTGTGCGTATAATTATCTAAGGATTTAATACATGATAAAATATGTATTTTGATAAAATTGCACAATCATAGCATATAAACCAATTACAATTAAATCTTGTTATTTAGTACACAAGAACAGCTAGTCCTCTATCAGTCATGATCTGATTTTTGATTGTGTGATTGTATTCATCCAGAACCACAAACATCCAGGCAGAATTTATTCCCATATCTTTTCATCTCCATTCATTACCATCTAACATTTATCAAGTTCCTTGATCCCCCTTCTCTTTCCCTCAGTCACGAAGCCACAGTATCACCGGGGAGACTTTGGCTCAATCGCTCTGCATCTCACCTACCCGCAGGTACTACAGCGCCACCATTCTGCAGATGTCAGGAGTACGGGACGACAAGCTGGCCATCTGGCTCACCTCGGTGACCGCGTTCACCAACTTCACCTTCACGCTACTGGGCGTGTGGCTGGTGGAGAGGGTGGGCAGGCGGAGGCTGGCCCTAGGCAGCGGCATCGGTGAGGACCCTCCGCACGGGATTCTAACACCCGCTAGGCGAGGATGAATGTATTTTATTAGTTTAGAGACATGCAGTAGGTTGAAAACATTGCTACATTGCTAAGCAACTGTTAAGATAAATAGAAGCCTTTGTGTCTTTGTGACCGTTATGAAAAAGCTTGAGTGTAGGAGAGCAGATGTTTGCAGATTGGAAACTGGGCCGTATCTGTATTAATCTCACTCCAGGTTTATTATGAGAGTATTAATCATGTACTGCTGTGAGTTATTCAGTAACAGCATTAAACCAAAAACGAAAAGGACAAAAGGAAAACCTAGACCCCCAGCGCTCCTCCAGCGTTAGAATTCATGATGCTTTTATGTTGTGTTCGTCCCCGACGACCACCGCGAGGGTCCCGCGCCTGCGTCAAAGCTTTGCTCTCTGTGTCTGTGTCTGCAGGCACTTGTCTCAGCCTTTGCCTGCTGGCCGTGGGCTTCCTGCTGTCTGCGCAGCACTCACCTCCCGTCACCCTCCGCCCAAGTGAGGCCCCTCTGGCCAACTCCAGCTGCTCCTCGTACCTGTGAGTGCCCTCTAGAGTGGCTCAGAGCCACGCGCCGGCACCCGTCCTGACCGGCGAGCGTTCCTGCTCTGATGCGCTGGGCTTAGTTGTGCTCCGAGCTTCAAGTCTACACTGCCAAGATGACGACCCAGTTACATCTCCTAAAGATGTGCTTGTCTTCTCAGTACATTTTTCCTGAGAAAATTGGTCTCTAGTGCCTTTAATGTCAATTATGGAGTCATTATTGCCTGCCAGAATTCACACGAATGGAAGACTGACAACAAACACTCGTATTTAGTTCATTTCTAGTAATCCACTTATAACACAACTGAATCTAATCAGGGGATATTGGTATAGGGTGCTGGTGCTACGCTAAAACGGCTGGCTGCAAAAGTATCGCATGTTAATCTCAAGCATTGTCTATGTATAATTCAAAACACATGCAGGCTAATCGGCTCTTCAGCCAATTAGATTTATTCTACTACAACATACTAGCTTCCAGGAGCCATTAATCTGAACGTAAATGAACCTTATACCCAGTGCCGCGGTCACCGCGAAGGGTCGTGCGTGACTGGCATCGGCGCAGCCGTAACGCAGGGCACGGCTGCCACACGGATGACCTCACGACCCAGAGCTGCTGTGCGTTCCAGCTACTCTCTCCTGTCCCATTTAGCCCCCATTCCCACATTCACCTTGTGCTGCAAGCTGATGAGGCAGCCCAGATTCATTATAGCGTAGTGGGGGTGGAACGACCCCACTGTGATCACGGCAACAAGCCAATCTGCCCAAACACACGTCCTGTTCAATGCATAGATCTCAAAAGCAGATCTCCACTGTAATGACCTGAAACCTGTTTATATGTAGCACACTATGCTCTCTACAATTAATATTTTTTTTATATATATACACGACTTGTCACTGTTGTTGCTTTTAAGAGCTTATTTACACATTTTCTTTCCCTCTTCTCAAAGTAAATCAAATCAAGAATCATCGCTGTGTGTGTAACGAGGGTTCGCTCTGTGCTGTTTCGCTTTTCGTTCCCGTGCTCCAGGTCGTGTGAGCCGTGCATGCTGGACCCACGCTGTGGCTTCTGTTACCAGCAGAACGGCACCGCCGTGTTCGCGTCCTCCTGCGTGCCAGTCAATCAGGCCTCCAGTGAGAGAGCCGCATGGGGCAGGTGAGTCAGAGCCGGGCGGCCGAGTGAGCAGACGTTATCCGGCGTGTGCTGCCGCCGATTTCACTCGGTGTAACTCCACGGGTGTGTCTGATCGGCGTCAGGCAGGGCACGCTTCTCTTCCCAGAGATATGCCGCATTTGTGCTTCCGCTGTGCAGGTTACGTCAGTAATGTTTTCAAAAGCAGAAACAGGCTGAAGAAACTTGCACTGGTATGGCTGTAAGCTGATAGACTGACACATGCTTCAATTCTGCTTCAGGTGCTCCAATTCAACCGAAGCAGCAGATCACAATCTTTGGGCTTATAACTTCTGCCCAACCTCCTTTTCTTGGCTGGTGCTGCTGGGACTTATCCTGTACTTGGCCTTCTTCGCTCCAGGTAAGAGCACAGGACCAAGGCCAGAGTCACTTAAGCTACCCTGATGGTTCAGTTTAACTGCTGGGATCTACTAGGTTACATAAACATTCATAATAGAAATCAACATTGACAAACTTTTTATTTGTTTGCATTTGCTTTTTGTGTCCTCTCTGTGAAACGGGTGCACCGATATATCAGGCCACAGTAAGAGGAATCAAAGATAAAACTTTGAATTATTACTGGAATAACTGTTTAACCTTATGTATGCTAAATATGACCTTATGTGTCACAGGCATAGGATGGGCAGGGAAAAAAATGGGCAGGAGAGTTTTTCGTATGAAACATAAAGAAATCCAACCGTATCAGTGACAGTTACAATGCACAAAAAATAAATGTAGGGAAGAACGGAATAGCATAGTAACACACAGGTGGTGTGGAGACTTGGCACTCAGCCAAAACATAAACATGTGAAGAAAAAAAAGAAAGAAAAGAGATGGAGCATTGCCTGTTAAACATTTACATTTACAGCATTTGGCTTTACTATATGCTGTTAGAGGTTTTCTTATTTTTAATGTTTTCCTAAATATGATTTCTGATTATGTGCTGTAATATGTTGTTATTGTCTTTTCAGGAATGGGCTCAATGCCATGGACTGTTAACTCGGAGATCTACCCTCTGTGGGCCAGAAGCACGGGAAACGCCTGTTCAGCCGGCGTGAACTGGACCTTCAACGTGCTGGTGTCCCTGACATTCCTTCATATAGCCCAGCACCTCACCTACTATGGTACCCATGGAGCTGTAGCCAACAGCCGCATAAGACACCATAACCAGATACCGCATGTTTGCTGCCAGATATGATAATTCACTTAGATTTCATATGGGCAGAAACAAAGTCTACATTTTTGGGGGGGATGTTAAATATTAACTTAATGATGAAAATGAAAACCTTTACAGTTTTTATGAAAATTTGTTACATTGTGATTTTAAGATTCAAAGCTTTTACTTAATTCCCACATTACATATAAGAGAATATTTTATTGTAAAATGTTTTCTTTTTGTAGATAATTGTTTTGAGGACACCATTTCTTTATTATGTTCCAGGTGTATTCTTTCTCTACTCGAGTCTGGCTCTATTAGGTAGCTTCTTCATTTATGGCTGCCTCCCCGAGACCAAGGGCCGCCGGCTGGAGGAGATTGAGTCTCTGTTCGAGAGCCGCCTGTGCTCCTGCGGTGCCTCCGACTCGGATGAGGGCCGGCAGGTGGAGTACATCAGGGTCAAAGGGTCAAATTACCACCTATCAGACAACGACGCCTCAGACGTGGAGTAACTGCACTGTGTAGCTCAGAGAATGCCCCTGTGAATCCTCGCCCTGCCCCCTGGACAGGGCAGACGAGGAGGGCGGAGAAAGAATCGACCTTCAGCCTCACCCCACCCCGACCCTGACAGGTCCGTCTGGGCCAGTCAGGTTGCATCATACGCATACAGTAGTCCACGTTGCTTGAAGGAAAACGGAGTTGGCATGCAGAGCACACCCAAGCACAGCCACACGTGCGCACATACACGTAGTTTCCACGTTTTGGCTGAGTTTTTGAGCACACAGAGATTTGTAGTATACTGACTGATGTTTCATCACTAGTTTTGTGCTTATTCCCATAATACAAAATATTTGTTGTACAAAACTTCGGTCAGATATGACAGTCTTAAGAATGGGTGGAAATGCTAAGCTTCCTGGCAAACTATTTGCACCACAATGTGGGGTTAATTTCTGTAAACATAGTCAGATTCGAATGTAATCAATGGGTGAGGTTCAGAGGATGTGATAGCCCCTGAAAATGTGGTCCATGGTGAGCTGGACTGTAAATGTGTCATTAGTAAAAAGGCCCTTAAAACTTGTAGCATACCATATATGAGTTCTAATCTTATCTTTGGTATCAGTTGATGGCTTCATCATAAGTAGATTTTAGCATTTTAGGAAGATTAGGAAGCTCTTTGAGCTTAGAGAATATTTTAGATTGCCCAAAACAGTTTGTAGTTTAATGTGCAATGACCTCCTTTATATTCTTTTTCATCCATTATTTTCCAGACCAGCTTGTCTTTCAAATGATTGTGTCCCATTGTGTTAATATAAAACTGAGGTTTACTTTTCTTAATTTTTTGGGGGGGGTCTTCCTTCATAGCCGTATGTACAAATGGCATTGCATTGAATAGCTCTCGTCCATGTAACAAAGTGGAATACTTGTTTCAAGAAGTAGCATTATATCTGATGTTATGTTTAGTATTGTACTGCTGTGAGTATAGACCTTGGTAGTCAGGTACACTTAGGTTGTTGCCAAGCTGACTTGTTGTGGCTGTGTGTGTAACAAAGCAGTCGACAGACAGTGTAAAAGCGACGATATCAAGCAAACTAACACAAGTACTTTTTTTTTTTTTTTTTAAGATACATTGTTTGATGGCTGGTGACGTGATTACGTACATCTAGCATTTATGTATTATGTGTTTTTCTTAACTGTTAGCACAGATACATGATTGTGTGTCCATGTTTAACATCAGAGTACACTGAGTTTCCCAAGGGGAGAAACACACTGTAGCGCGATGGTATGGTAGTGTCATTTTAATCAGGTATGCTCATAACAGTTCTGATTATGGCATTAAGATAAATACAGTATAATACATTCATGCAAGTTTTTTCATGTTTTTAGAATGTACTTGACAACGAAGGATGCTCAGAGCTGACAAACTATTGTTATTTGAAGAGATACATCTATTGTTTCTAGTGTACTTTTTTCTATGTGCAATTATTGCATTATCTACAAAACAGTGTTTCTACAGGCAATGCAAACCTAGTGAATGCAAGTGTTGTACAGTCAATTTGATTAATGTTGCGCTAAATGTTTTGCTAGATTTATATTCTATGAAACTACATATATTCATGACATTTGAAAATTTAAACAATAAATCATTTCAACCAAGACCTTGCTATTGTGCTGTACAGTAAATACATATTCCAAAAGAAGCCATCTTGACACATGAGATTCTCCATAACTTTCTGAAAATGCAAATCAGCAACAGATGCCAACTCCCAACATACAAAGGGCTGAGTCACTGCTCACAGTCTTTCATGCGTGCTTATTTCTATACTTCAACATCAGCAGAATGTTTGCAATTTCATGAAGAGTTTCCGTCTCCTCACAGACCCAGCTAGCACTGCTCTCAGCACCAAAGCTGTCCGTGTGTTCCTCTGTGCCCCCGGCACTCCTAGTGGGGTCTGGATTCGCACTCTCCTGCTTGTGACCTTCACACCTTCCTCCTCGCACTGCTACACTCTCCTCCGATTCTGCAGAGGGAAAATGCATCTTGCCCCATCTGTGCTATTTTTAATCTTGAACAAGTTGCCACATTGAAACAGTAAGATCATAAGGTATGATTAAATTATCTCATGCTCCACTGAATTCCATCATGTTCCCACAATTCATTTTAATAGTTTGGAGAGTGTGTTTCATACGTTTCACAGGTGGTTAGTTATTAATACCTGGGGCACTGACATGGGAGGAGTTCAGTGGGAATAAGAGCCATTTATTGATGCATTCTTGGTTTTGGGGTTGGCATGAACTTTCTTGTCCTGTGATCGCTTTGGGTGCCTGCTGTTTGGTCTCTCTTGTGGGTAACGTCTTCCAGGGCGTGTTCCCCATCACTTTATGGTTTTCTGATAGAGCACATTGAGTATCATTCAGAAGACTTTTATTGCTGTAACCAGTCTGCCTCCTAGTGGTAGCAGTTTGTACATCATTACACGTACCACACTGATGAACAGGAGCTGTAAGCACAGTGGAAATGTTCATCCTGTGTGCTTTTAAAAGGGAATCCTGTTCTAAAACATCACAAGAAGCTAAACAGGATTTAGCTGCAGTGTGGGTCTCTGTGTCCTGAGTCCCGAGAGACGCTTTCCCACGCATCCCAGCATCTGGAGTGTTAGTCTGCAGCCAAGACACAACAGTCTGATTCTGACTGCACTCCTATCTCGCAATAGCTAACCAGTCTTTGAGCTTTATCCTGGCCATCATTACCAACATGATTAGATATTACCTGCTGGCTAAAAGGCAAGGCTGGTGTGAGGTTTGCTGTAGTGTTCATCTCTGACCAAAACTGGCTTATTGGAGTGTGCTCACAGTGGCACATCTTCATGGGGGGAGTCCTGGTTTGCATGCCCTGCCTATGGTCCTCTTCCTGTGACAGCATAAACAATGCAGTTGGGATGTGCAAACATGCACAAGCAAAAAGGTGGGCTTAACCATAAGATAAGTGTTCAGTACCAGTTAACCATGAATTCAGCAACATCAATATCTTAAATGAGTAAAAATAAAGACTGAACCTTCAAATTCTCAAATTATACCCTCTAAAATGTTACTCTGTAATACATGTCAAATCCAAAACAATGATCATATCTGGAATCATAAAACAACTTCACAAAAGCTTGAAAAGGTTTCTGTAGTTACATCATCTGAGCTGGCACAGCCCTCTCTTGGAGAATAGTATGTCGGTGACTCAGAGGTATTCTTAGTGTCAGCTGTGTCTACACTACCTGTGGCAACACAGTTAATTTAGTACCTTTTCAAAATCAGTCCAACACATTACACATAAGATAACAGTAGAAAACTCACATGCTCTGCAGTTGGTGCATCTATATATCTGCTTTGAAACAAAGGTAAACAGAAAATAAAATATATGCCTTAACAATACCCTTTCAATAAAGAATACACCTCCAGTAGTGGAGTGCACCAAAAGGGGCAGCATGTCCTAATAAACTAAAAACAATGCTATGAAGATTTTTTTCCAGTGACTGCAAATCCTCCCTGATCCTCAGGTGCTCTATTTACAGGTTCTGTACCTGTGTTCTTTTTTCAGAGTGTGTCAGTGTAGACATAAATGTGTACAGACATATGAGAGAAAAAAAACATTAAATAATATGTTGGAAAATTAATAAATAAATGTTTTAGTTGACTATTGTCTGCAAGCAATGGCCTTTTATTACCTGAGACATGAACTCAGCATTATTGTCCGTGTTGTGTGATTCACTGAAATCACATTTAACAACAAATAATAGAAAATATTACAGATACATCCACATTCACTTTTATAGTAATGAAACAACATTAATATATAGAATAAATCAAGTTACTAACTAAGCTCTTGTGAGCAGAGTAAGTTTCTCCTTCTGAAGATGATTTTTGTGTGTTCTCTTACTGAAAAAGTCTGCAATCAAGAAAAGAATATTCTATATAAAAACAGTAAAACTACATACATTCTTTTGGGAAGGATTAGACAGTCTACAAATAGCTTCTAATTAATTCTATACTTGCTGGAAAGAGCTAATTAGCAAAACAATTTATTATTTGTACTTCATCTGAATACATGAAAAATACAAACAAAAGCATAAACATTTCTTAAGTACAAATTTCAGGTGTTCTACACCAGCACCTTCACATATGACTTCTTCACTGTTGAACTCCAGGAAAAGTGACTTTTCTTGATTATTGTTCTTTTCTAAAGGCTTAAGTAGGTGTTCTATAGAAGGCCTGTTGGTTTCTGTCCTACTGAAAATAATATAATAAGTATAACAATATTATATTCATAAAAAAATGTTTAACAAAATAAAGAAATCTAACAGCAATAACATAAGCTTCCAGTCAGCATATTTGCCCTTATCACAAACTAGAATTGTAAGTTATGTGTTTACCTATGTAAGGCACTCTCAAACTGGACTGGTGGGCAGCTTTGGGGTATCTGCGTTTGATAAGGCATAGTTGTCCATGGATCATGTTCACATACCCCGTCTGCCTGGGAAGAAGGGATAAAATACTGGAACAAACAACTTTTGCTATTGATTTTTAAGACGATATGGCAATACACAAAATTAAAGCACCCTTACAAATTTACCACAATAAAATCACCAGTGATGAATGAATGATTGTGTATGTCCAGCTAGACACAAATGGGCATCACACATGTTAAAGTGGCTGTAATTACTTTTATGGTTCTTAATAAACTCGAGCTAGTCAATCACTGATGGAGTCTACCCCTACCTTCAATAAACCCCTACCTCCAAAAACATGGATACTTAGTGCTTAGCCTACCATTCTGTGTGGTGCATTCATGTACAAAATAGCTTGCAGGCAAGGACATTTTGCTTCCTTTTTATTAGTGATTACACAATACAATACTTTTACATTTCCCCCCTCTGATTTTAGGATGTAAAAATCAATATTTTAAAAAAACTGTTTACATCTGCTAGAAGTTAACTATTTGTTGTCAAAACCTAATCTGTATTAATTGCAAACAGGTTTATCTAACTCTGTCACGGTGTCCGCCCTGGCCGCCTTCCCCGTCTCGTCTCTGTGTGGGTGTGTCTGTGTGGAGGTGTGTTCCCTTGTCATTGTATGAATGAGCGTGCGTCTGTGTTAGTTTCGTGTATGTTCATGAATGTTCGTCAATGTTCGTGGATGCTTGTTGGTGTATGTTCGTTAGTGTTATTCGTTTCACCTGAGTCTCGTTAAGGGTGTGTGTATATGAGCGTGTGCATGTCACTGTGTCCTTGTCGGTCTTTGATGTTGGTTAATGTGAAACCGTTGTCGTCGTTGTTTTTGTCTGAATAAAACGGATTGCTACTACAGACGTGAGCCCCGACTTCGTTTGTTTCTGTCCTTGTCCGGACTCAACGTCAAAAACTCTAAATAACAGATATGAATATTGTTTTTTCATATACCTGTCGTGTTGTTGTGCAAGAGGACTTCCATGGTGATGGGCAGGAAATACATGCTGTGGGTCTAGGCTGAAGATTAAAAGTCTCTGAGGAGACTGATGAGGTTGAAGAAAATGGGCTGAGATTATCACGAATGTGGTGTTGGTAATCTGAACCACTGTTGTCGGACAGGCTGCATTCCTGCACAGGGGACATCTTAGGCCAAATAAAACATATTGCATTGCAAAATGTTTATATGTTTGAAAATGTCCATTTCAGCAGTTCCCTACCACACTAACTTATATAGGTGAGTGATTTTAAAATAGGAGGGCTCTCACCACTTTGAACTTGAACTCGTCCAAAAGACTGCTTTTTCTCCTTTTCAATCCTAGCGTGTGAGGACTGACAAAGCAAAAAAGTTCAAAGTCTCATTGCATTATAGGTTATTTGATTTCCTAGAGTACATGCAACAGTAGAGTACCTGTACTGTGGTTGACTGTGTGCCAGGTTCAAGTTTGATGGCGAACAAGGACTCATTGGCAACTCTAAAGGCCTTTCTCCCATATATTTATGAGGTCCTTTTAAGTCTGCCTGAAGTATTTTAGGTTTACCTAAAATGATAGCACAATGTGACAAATACACACACACACATTTATAATTGCCCATTCATCCAAAAGAGCACTAGTGAAGTCCGACAATGATGTTGGACGAGGAGGTATGGCTCACAATCTCCATTCTAGTTTATTCCAAAGGTGTTCAGTGAGGTGGAGGTCAGGGCTCTGTGTGGGTCAGTCAAGTTCTTGCACACCACACCACACACCCAACCATGCTTTTATGGTCTTGTTTTGTGCAATAAACATAGTCATCCTGGAGCAGAAAAGGGCTTCCTCAAACAGTTCCACAAAGTTGGTAGCATAAAACTGTCCAAAATGTCTGTCCACATCAGCAAACAGTGACAATAATTCATTAATACCATGTACAGTTGGCCATGCAATATCTAGGCGGTACCACAGTACCACGCTTGATTTCAGTGAGCTGTTTAGAATGCCTCATTCATTCACAAATGTTTGTAAAGGCAGAGTGCATGGCTAGGTACTTGATTTTAAACACTTGTGGCAATGGGAGTGGATGAAATTCAGTGATTAAGATATGTGTCCCAATAGCTTTATCCATATAGTGTTTGAGTGCCAATATGCACAGTAGATTTACCAATGTGTTCTTTCTTGAATGAAATCTGGTTTACAATAAACATTGTAAGCAGATCCATATTGACAGTGTTGCCTTCTTTGGGTGATGATGGCGGCCTCAGGTGATTCTGTTTTTTCTGCATTCTTTTCTTTTCAAAAAACTCCTTGAAATCAAGGTGATACAGATACTGTCAGCAAAACACTTTTAACGTCAGCTAACAAACAAGTAAGAATACATGTTAATTACTAAACCTACCCTTTGTTTTTTTGTGTCACTCTTTTTCATAAATCGGCTCCTGTAAAATAAAGGTAACATTAAGCCATGTGTTATGCAGGTTTAGCTAACTAGTTAACTAAACAGCTAGCTAGCTAATGTTAGGACTGTTACAGCTGAAGTAGGCACACAAGAGACGCGAACTAGCTAACTAGCTCGCTAACTTACCGCGTACCTCCTACCCAGTTCATGTTATACACAAACGGGTTGCTTGTTTCTCTTAAATAAGTATTAGTTATAATATAGCGATAGTTATAATATATATTATCCACAGTTTAAGTATGTAGAGCTAACTTACAAACTCAATTACGTTTTAGTTAAATAACTAACCTAGCTAGCTAACGTTAACGTAACTGACAAACGGTCACTAATCATGAGCAAGTTGCACGTGCGGAAGCTGCTGTAACCTGTAAACGAGATGAAGTTACCTGTAAAATGTATCAATTTTACCGTGAAAATGTAAAAAAATAATGACTCGGTTACAAATCAGAATTTATTTAAAAAACAGAAATCCATGGATGGACACTTAGGAAAGGATGTAACAAAAATGTTAATTAGGTAATTAAAGATGTCTGCGTGTTTGTAAGAATTTTAAGTGACATAAAGCAGCGAGTGTAACGGTTAAATTTCAGCTACTGTAGCTTAAGTTTTATCTTCTGCACACCTATCAAAGCCCTTGCGATTCCATCCACGTGGCGATATTAATATGTGAATTCTAACTTTTTAATGGGAGGAGAAAATAATATAGTCATGTTCCTGTCACCTTTTTTTAAAATGAGTCTAAACCCGAATGGTTGGGTTGTTTTTTGTTTGCTTTTTATCAGGGGTGAGCCCCTATCGGTATCTATATTTGCGGTAGTCAAAAGGCAAAAATCGCGCACAGTCACGTCACCGACGCAACCAATCATCTTTCCCCGGAGGCGCTACCAGTGAATAGAACCGCAGCAAAACCAGGTGACGGAGAGAATCCAATCCCGACGATGCTGGCACAGCGTTACTTTGTTATTACCGGTCTATAGAATTTGTGAACAAGAAACTGAATAACCGGATGGATGCGGTTTAGAATTACGGCAGCGAATACTTAAATCTGCCAGAAAAATGTCCAACATACTCCATGCAGCGTCTAAAGTAAAATGGAATCAGAACACTGCGGCGAAGCGAGCTGTCTTTCTTGTGGCTGCTGCATACGGCGTGAAAACCCTGTATCCCATAATTTGCAAGCAGATAACTAAACGCAAGGACCCCAAGAACAACCCAGCTGGTAAAGTAGAGGAAAATGGATTGACATCGACGCACAAATCTTCATTAGAGACCGTTACTTATCACAACAAATCTCCTGGTGTAAACGCGGAATTTTTCAAGCAGATACTTGAACTCGTAAAAATTGTATTTCCGAAGCTTTTGACCAAAGAGCTCGGGCTGCTCTGCTTGCATTCGCTGGCTCTGATTTCAAGGACGTTTTTGTCTATTTATGTTGCGGGATTGGATGGCAAAATCGTTAAAACAATCGTAGAAAAGCAGCCTCGCAGTTTCATCATCAAACTGATGAAATGGCTCCTCGTCGCCATCCCGGCTACATTTGTGAATAGCGCTATCCGTTATTTAGAATGCAAGCTTGCGCTGGCCTTTCGCACTCGACTGGTCGATTATGCGTACAAAACGTATTTCACCGACCAGACCTACTATAAAGTTAGTAATATGGATGGGAGGTTGGCTAATCCCGACCAGTCGCTTACAGAGGACGTTATGATGTTTTCGCAGTCTATTGCACATTTGTACTCGAACCTCACCAAGCCCATTCTGGACGTAATCCTCACATCCTATACGCTGATCCAGACCGCTAGGTCCCGGGGTGCGAACGCCACTGGGCCCACCCTGCTGGCAGGACTTGTGGTATTTGCCACTGCCAAGGTTTTGCGAGCTTGTTCTCCGAAATTCGGAAAGCTCGTTGCCGAGGAGGCGCACAGGAAAGGGTACTTGCGTTATGTGCACTCAAGAATAATTACCAACGCAGAGGAGATTGCTTTCTACAGGGGGCATAAGGTGAGCGCAGATATGAGATGTAATATATATTAAACGTAATATGTATGAAAAGCTCTTCACGTTAGTGATTAGTTGCCATTGCCCTGCATCGAGTGACGTGAATCATATAGGCTATGCGAGGACCTGTGATTACTTTACTTGCAGGATCTTTTGCATACTGTCAAGCATGTTTTTACATGGGACAGGTTGAGATGCGGCAGCTACAGAAGTGCTACAAGGCCCTGGCCGAGCAAATGAACCTCATCCTTTCCAAGCGCCTGTGGTACATTATGATCGAACAGTTCCTTATGAAGTATGTGTGGAGTGGAAGCGGTCTGGTTATGGTCGCCGTGCCCATCATCACTGCTACCGGCTTTGCTGACAACGGTAAGGAGATTAAGTTACTGGCATTTTTTCTCTTGCTGGTCTTGTCAGTGAAAATTGACATTTGTAAACACTGATTGTATACGTTCTACAGTATTGTAAATATAGCGTTCGGGTTTGGTAAGGGTTGCTTTTGAATATGAAATGATAAGAAGTCACCTGCTTTAGTCTATGCTTAGTAAAATACATCCATATGCCATACAGTCAGATGCATTGTAGCCACAGTCATTGTTGTTCCAGGTATAACGGACATTAAAACCACACATTTTTTATTTCCGTCATATTTCGTCAACATCTCTAGATGATTCTCTCACAGATTAGCCTTGTCCGTCAAATGGACAGCTAATCATCAATTTAATGTTTATTGTGTGATAACAGTAAGACTCTAGCACTGAAGTGTGCACTTTTGTATAAAGCTGATGGTTCTCTGGCACTTGTCTCCTTCCTTTCAGAACTTGCTGACGGCCAAACACAAGTGTTAGTGAGCGAGAGGACAGAAGCCTTCACTACTGCACGCAATCTTCTGGCCTCCGGGGCGGACGCCATTGAGAGGATCATGTCCTCCTACAAAGAGGTAACGGTTATAGGCACTGTGGTTTCTTTAACCTAAAAACAGGTACAAATACACTCTTGAGATTTAAACTGTAGATGCTTACTACATAATAGCAGCTAGGAACAAAATATTGGAAAATACTTAAAATATGATAAAATCTCAGAGTCCAAAATTTGATTGACAAACGATGTGGATAATGACTATATAAATCATGGAGGCAATGTCTGAAGACTGCTTTATACTTTATTGCCACCTGACAGCCTTTTGGTATTCCAAAGGTGCTTATAAACAGTACTGCTTCCAAAACTGCCAAAATGCAAACCCATTTCCTTTAAACTAATCTGCACAATAACGGTGTGCATTTTGTACTTATTTACATACATATAGCCCACACCGTTAACATCCATTGAGGAACATGCTATTAGGAACGTGCTAACTAGCTTGTTTACATTGACCACCATCTGCATCATCACTGACAAATGGTAAATTGCTATATTTTCACTATATTAGAAGTTATAAAGATAAGTTAAAGGTAATGGGATGGTACATGTAACTGCTTGGTTAATGATCCTGCAAAGTAAACAGTGAAGTGTGGGCCAGAAAGAAAGAAATATAGTTCTTAAAGACTAGTTGTCACAAAAGACATAGTTGTTTCATTCAGCAGTCACCAGTCTTGCTCCTTGAGACCTGCTTTCCTGCAGAGTTCAGTTCAAGACTCTTCTAACACACCTGATCCTTCTCATCAATACTGTCTCGACCCCTGTCTGGTTGAGTCAGCATATGAAGACAGGAATAGAACAGGTGACCACTGACCTAACTGGTATTATGTCTGCAGTGGAAGTTCTCAGTTGTCTTACTGGCATATCATGAAGGGGGTACAAAGTGCTGTTTCTAATAAGCAAGAATTCAGCCAGGCTTCCTTCCTCTAACAATCTCCATGACTAAATATCCATTGCTGGCTAGTTTTTCCAGTCTCTGAGCAATTCTTGGCTTGATTTACCACCACAGCCCACAATTTAAACGAATGTAACCCTACCCACCTAAAACTGATCAAATGTATACAGTTTTGTGTGGCAATGATTAAATGGATGTGGGCTAAATCATACTGTGTCTTTATTTGTAAAGAACCTCTGTATATATTGTCAGATCAAGGGGGATTTGTTCAAATCAAGGTGCTCCCCAGGTGTTCCCCCAGGGCAGGGCCACATTCGCATCTAATCCATTGATAGTGACTGATGTAAAGATTTTCTACAGTCACTCTCTTTTCATTTTCTAATTAATGTTAACTTGCTTTGTTGGCAGCTTCTTGCCAAAGTCCCCTTGATCCCCCCTTCATCTATACATGCTATCACTGCAAAGTCATGAGAACTTTAGCCGATGACATAACTGCCAGTCGGGTTGAAACACAGCATTAAATTCCTGGAATATGAGACACATACACACTGACAACATGGCTGGTGTTATACAAAAAAAAAAGGAAGATAATATGTACACAAATCAGAACAGTTCTCAGCAGGTCTGAACATGTATGGCTGGTTATCTCTTTTGTGGAGGCTCTTTCAGGAGCTCGACTGCATTCCTGTTACTAAGTCAGCTCTCCAAGACCACAGTACCATTAGTAATAGCAATGGGCCCATAAGTGATTCCAGAATCCCAAGCACTGAAGGTGATGTGATGTCACAGCTCCAGGCCACATCCCCGTCTCCTTTTTCTCTGTAGTTTTGGCATCATGCCCTAGAGCGATGAATGCAGTGTAGGCCTATAATCAATGATCATACCATTGTGTTTGTACTCAGGCTTGCGTCACTGATGGCCTTGCAGTCTTGGGATATATATATATATATCACAGCACAGTCAGCTCTCCGTCACAGATGTTCCAAAGTCCTACTGGACTACAGGCCTTTATGGTGAATTCCATGGTTCAGGCATTAAAACAACCACATATTATTATAAATGCAGAATCAGCTTTGTCCTAAGTGGCTTTGTGTATAAATATAAAATGAAGACCATGATAGTTTCATTCTCTGCACTTCCTCAACCTCAGTGGTACACAGTTCCCATTACCATATGAATGTGGAGGCAGCATTATGGTTTGTTGACACTTAAAGGTCATTGCTAGAAGATATCAATTCGCTCCTCCATTGACAAGCTTCAGCAAGACTGTGTCTGTGCTGTTTTGGGTCAGGTTTTGGAAGGAGAAGAAATGCTGGAGAGACCACTGGGTCATACTATGCCTTTTAGACGCTGCCCCAATGCTTAAGCTACTGTTCATTCCACATGGGGTGGAAACCCCAGTACACATGGCTGTGTAATTTTGTAAAATCTATATATTCAGGTCATTTTCAGTGAACAGCAGTTAATGGGTAATGTAAGCCAGGCTCTGGACAATCCAGTGTTAACTGGTTGGGACGTAGAGAGTTAGGCCGGAATGACATTTGGATCCCTTCCTACGCCCTGTAGGTCACAGAGTTGGCCGGATACACGGCCCGCGTCCACAACATGTTCCTGGTGTTTGAGGAGGTGCAGAGGGGTGTGTACAAGCGCTCCTCTGTTTCCACAACAACAGCCACTGGGGAGAAGTCCAGAAGGGGGTGCCTAGAGCTACACATCGATGGTCCTCTAGAGATCAAAGGTACAGAAATACAGAAATACTGAGCTACATTGTAGCTGAAACCCATTCTTAATCTTGTTAAGCTTCTTCTTCAAATTTTATTCTGTGGATTCAGTGTGTGGCACCACAGCCATTTTGTCCCTTATTATTTTGTTTTGTTTATTTTATTTTTTTATTTTTTTGGACCGCTGATTTCAGTCATTGATGTTTTTTGAAACAGAGGACATAAAAATGGATATGTGGATATGCACAATCTGATTGTAATACTATTACTTTTATTTGATGTAATACTTGGAACAGTAGATATGTCATGTGCATCCACTATACATGCCAGCACATCTACCCACAGGCTACCAGCAGGTAAACACCTTAAGGTGTCATTAAATAGGCATGCACTTTTTGATGAAGCAGTCACATGAAATAACCTGTCCCATCCAGAAGATAACATCTGCTATAGCTGCCTTATAGACTGAAGCCAAGTTTTCTGAAGGTAAAGTGTTTAGCCTGTCATCTCTTAGATATGAGGCAGCACTTGGAGTGGCAAAAAAACCAAAAAGGACGCTTACAGAAAGTGCATTAATTATATAGGCATCTAGAAACAGTAAATGAATCTGCTATTGTGGTTTAATTCAGTTTTCACTTCCCCTCCCCCCTAAGAAATCTCATTTCCTGTATCATTTTTATGCCTTATGAAGGTTTCTTAACACATTGGATGTCTCAATACTGCTCTGCCTTTTGAAAATAAGATAGTTAGCAAAAGCAGTGGCCATTGGCACAAAATCAGTGCCCTTAATATGTTCTTCACAGTGACCCAGTAAAATGGTTCAGAGTAACGTACGTCAACTGGATTAGGGAAAGAGGGTTATTTTAGGTTCTCTTTACTCATGTCTTTTAAGGACTACAGAGAACTGTGTTAAATTGTGAATAAAAAAAAGACTGAAATATGTTTCCTTATTAGGATTAAGGCCACCTGATCTCACTTCTGCTCTTTTTAAGGGAAAGTCATCGATGTGGATAAGGGTATTGTCTGTGAGAATGTGCCCATTATAACCCCAAATGGGGATGTGGTTGTGTCCAGCCTGAACTTCAAGGTGAGATCAAATGAAAAGAAATATTCTTTTTTTTTTTAACTAAACTGCTTTCTGACTGAACGTTGTTCAACATGATTCATGATGTTTGCTTTGCTTTAAAAACATGAATTCTGAAACATTTCATGAATTTCTATTTCTCTTACATTTGGACATTTTTACTGAATGAAACTTGCCGAGGTACTGTAAGCCTATAGGTGTCTCACTGGACCATTTTTGTGTGTGTGTTTGTGTGTGTGTGTGTGTGTGTGTGTGTGTGTATGTGTGTGTTTGAGTTGGTATTGTTTGTGTGTATGCTTGTGTTTGTGTTTTTTTGGTTGTGTGTGTGTGTGTTTGTGTTTGTGCTGGTATTGTTTGTGTGTGTGCTTGTGTTTGTGATGAATTTATTGTGCTTGTGTGTATGTGTTGTGTGTGTGTGTGTGTGTGTGTGTGTCTGCTGCACTGTGTACAGGTAGAAGAAGGCATGCACCTGTTGATCACAGGCCCTAATGGCTGTGGAAAGAGTTCTCTCTTCCGCATCCTCAGTGGCCTCTGGCCTGTGTACGGTGGCCTGTTGTACAAGCCTGCTCCCCAGTACATGTTCTACATCCCACAGAGGTGTGTACAAACACACACATACATACGAAGACACTTACACGCATAGACACATATATGCATGCAAACACATGCGCATACATATGCATTTAATCAAATGTACATGCAAATGGTCTCACTTGAGTCATTCCAAGCAATGCCAATGCATCCACTACACCTCACCCATCTTCAATGCATGTGCACTGTTGTTGCCTACTCCACCATGATCCACACAGTGCCTGCTCCTCTCCTGCATCGGTGAGGCTGTGCAGGTTAAGAGAAAAGACACAACCGAACCCGGCTGATGCAGCAGAGGCAGGAAACCGGAGCTCTCGCTAGTGAAATATTTACCAGACTCTGCAGGCTCATACACATGACCCCGGGGGAGCAGTGAATATTTGATAGGATGCCGGATGGGAAAGACAGGAGCCTGCGCCTTTAGAAACGAGCTGCTCCTCAGCATTCGTGTGGGATCCCTATTGGGGATCTTCCGGGATTCCTGGGCTCCGAATGGCCACTACTGTCTGCTTTCTTACCACGTTCAACCCTGTGTCCAGGCCTTACATGTCTATCGGGACACTGCGAGACCAGGTCATCTACCCCGACTCCCTCGAGGATATGCATGAGAAGGGCTACAGAGATGAGGACCTGGAGGGCATCCTGGACATCGTTAACCTCAACCACATCGTCACCCGGGAGGGAGGTACGTTGGCCGTTCAACCTGAAAAACACCACGCTGGCGTGTCGAGGAGGAGACTTGGGGCTGGAAATCGGAAACGAGACTTCACTCCCGCCCAGCCCGACCTTTTGAGAAAGGAAGCGACTTAGTGAGGTTGCTCGGGGTGAAAGTGTGTGTGTGTGTGTGTGTGTGTGTGTGTGTGTGTGCATGCCTGTGCTCTTGTAGGCATATGCATGCACCTGTGTGTATGTGTGAGAATAAGTGCTTTCCAGCCAAAGATAAATCAGCTCGAGTAATCGCAGCAGTCTTGATGGTCAGATGGCAGGGGAGGTCATGTTCATGTTACAGTGCAGCACACACTGTCACGGGTCTTAATGTGGATTCCAAAGCATTACAGAGGGATCATCAAACTCACCATGTTATAGAGAACTATTTGAACTCTATGGGAGTTTGATAAACACTGTGTAGGTTTTAATTCAACATATGGGTTTTTGATTGTATTGTCATGTTTACATAAAACATACCGCATGTTTATGATGATGCAGTTTTTAAGCCACAACTCTGGCTTTCTGGCTTTACTTTGCATGCAGCGAATTGTATTTTTATATTGAATTATATTTTATATTGAAAATTGAAGACCACTTTTTATTCGTCATGTTGTTATTAAGATCTCATGTAATTACTGAATGACTGAACCAGCTAACTGTAAATTACTAGAACAGTGACACAAAAATTGCCTTTCAGGGGCCTTTTATCCACTAATGTGGTATTTTCGGTTGATCATTTTCAGTCTCATACCTTAAATGGAACAGTTAGACAGTATGATAATGACTATAATTCTGAGCATTTTTCACATTTTAGCTTTCTCTATAAAGTGATCTGTTGATCTCCTTTTCAAGTGGAGAGAGGCTGAGATGAAGTGACATAAAGCAAATTAGCTGGTTACAAAATCATTTAAATGTACAACCTAACACATCTACCCAAAAGCAAATCTGCCGTTTCAGTATAACTTGTATGTTCCAGTCACTGTAAAGGTCTAAAGCTGCCTGCCCCAAAATGGCCAGCTTCTTTTGCGCCCTGCAGGCTGGGAGGCTGAGGTGGACTGGAAGGACGTGCTGTCAGGTGGTGAGAAGCAGCGCATGGGTATGGCCCGAATGTTCTACCACAGGTAGGACTCCTCACGGCGCTTAAGTACGTCACCAGCTCAGAAAGTCTCGACCTAAAATTGCCGCCTTCCTTTCAGGCCCAAGTATGCCTTGCTGGATGAGTGCACAAGTGCCGTCAGCATTGACGTAGAGGGAAAAATATTCCAAGCTGCAAAGGATGCTGGGATCTCCTTGCTCTCTATTACCCATAGGCCCTCTCTGTGGTGAGACTTAAACACAGCACAGTTGGAGTAAAGGTCATTGGTGTAGCGTTACTGATAACAATAAGGATACTATAACAAAGGATACTATTATCATTAAAGAAACAGTGCAGTAAACATTGTTATATATTTCTGTGCACTAACTCAGAGGTTGTTGAAGAAGCTTTTGCAGAGCTAAAACAGACACATACTTTATTGCCACTCGCATATAATTATCATATAATTATGTTCTCACACATGAATGGATGCGTGTCGATGATTAAGTCACTGGGTTCTTTCGCTGCATCACCTCACCTATCCATGTTTGCTCCTCCCGTCAGGAAGTACCACACCCACCTGCTGCAGTTTGATGGCGAGGGCGGTTGGCGCTACGAACAACTGGACGCGGCCACGCGCCTCTCTCTGACCGAGGAGAAGCAGCGTCTGGAGTCGCAACTCGCTGGCATTCCCAAGATGCAACAGCGGCTGAATGAGCTCTGCAAGATCCTGGGCGAGGACTCCGTGCTGAAGACTGCCGAGGCTGAGGTGGTGGAGTGAGAGGCGGAGTTAGAGGCGGAGCCATGCAGGTGTTTGGTGTCATGAAGCTGTCGAAAAGAAACACCCACATACAGTGTTTATTTTAAAGCATGTCACTTTCTAAAAATGTCACTTTATTTTATTTTTATTTTTTTTTGTGAGATTGACAGTCTTAGGTCTCTTTATCTCAGTGGTTAGTTAATCTCAGGATTTTATTTCCCTTGATTTTGTTGTTTTTTGTTGTTGTTGTTGTTTTTTGATAGTGTATTTTGATACTTCTAAAAATGTGCAAGATGACAACATTTTAGGGAGTTTTTAGTAGTTATTGATGGTTATTAACAGTAACAGTGACAATTCTTAGTATTTCTTTTATGTCTACCTGAAATACGTCTATCTGCAATGATACTAATTTGTAAGGGGTTTTCATTGATTTCATGTTTGACATTACAAAGTATGTGTCTGTACTTATAGTTTTATTTGTTTGTTTTTGTTTTGTTTTTGTTTACTTGATCCTGAACAACTGAATCCTGTCCTAAAATCTGGGAGACCATTTTGTCATGTGGTAAGTAACAGATTGGGTCTTTTTGGCCTTAGTTGGAGATTGACTCTGGGTCATCAGTTTTTTAGATTCCCTTGTAGATTGGAAGTTAGCTATGGGTTTCTCTGGGTACAGGTGTGTAAAGAGGCTTGGTTTCCCAAAAGCATCATACAGGCAAAGACTATATTCATACTTGATCTGCCAGTCTGCCATGGTCTCTCTCTGCATTTGTGATGCTTTTTGGAAATTAAAGTCGAAGCACAGCATGGCAGATCTAGAGAGGGCCACATGCCTCGAGAGTGCTGCTCTGTGTACGCGGGACTTTCTCAGGATGGCCGAGGCCAAGGGACACAGTGAGAGGTTGAACCATGCACAGTTTTAGTGTTATATGGCCGTCCAAAGGGAACAATCGCCCACGTACACTGTTTATTTAACAGCTCCACTCTCCTACACTGACACACTGAGAACAAAGCAAACATCATCCTTGTATAGTGCCTGTCAAACGTCTGGGGACAGCTAGGGAATCAAAACAAGCTGTTTTGTTTGTCCACTCGCAGTAATGTAGCATATTACTAACGTAAATGTTTGTGGGAATAACCACAATCCAAACTAGATGCTGATTAAATAAAGCACCTGTCACACCTTGGTCGGCCCCCAGCCAACAACCCACACTGATCACCAATCTGCACCCAGCAATCACACTTCCTAATCACTTCCCCAATCCCTGTCACCCACCTACTAGTTCATTGTGTGCACCTGTTGTTTTCTTTTCCTTGTTTATTTCTGCAGGCCCCCATCCTCAAGGCTTCACGTTAACCTCTTTAAGAGTACGTGCCACACTATTCTGAGCTCGTCTTGCTTGCTTCCAAGCTTGCAGTCTCCTGCTTGCTTCCAAGATTGCATCCACCCACTAGGCTCCAGGCTTGCCTAGTTATTTGGCTTTTTTTTTTTGTCCTACCAAAGGACTTCTTTTAATTTGCAGCTCACTTGCCAACCCTTCTTTTTGTTTCATGTTTAAATAAACTTTCTTCTGTTCTCACACCGAAGCCTATGGAACTGGGTGCAGTGAGTGAGACATGTCTGATCGAGGTAATTAGCCTGCAAGGTGACAAGCACAAGCTAGTGAAACAATGCGAGGGAACCTACCAGATCCAAGCCTTGTCTGAATTGCTGGTCCAACTGCATTTCATACCTCTCTATGGAGAGTCTCTAGTGGTTGGTCCTGTACCCCTGACCTGTAGCCCTGTTCACTCCACCTACACTGTGTACACTGCAGGGCAAAAGCAAAGGTCCAGTGTACTTTGCATACTAGCAGGTTATGCCTCATCAAAATATCAGGCACTGCACTTGGTGACCGTAGCCAGCTGAAGGCAATGTTTTACCATCTGAAGCAGAGCAGAACCTGTGTTTGAGCCCTGCTATTACTCAGGCAGAGCTCCCATCCAGTGCTGGTGCCCTCAAATTCTACGCAATGGCAGCCATTACCCACTGGTATGAGGAAGCCCTCATAGACACGATTATGGAGGGACTGAAAATAGACTTCCAGGCAGAGCCTTGTCTATGGTGAGAAAGATGAAGTTGTGAATGAAGCCGTTCTCTGTGACCGCATCCTGAAGGAAAAAAAACCTCTCTCTTCAGCCTCAGTCCCATCCACAAGGGGCATCCACACTGGCATGAAAGAACTCTGTCCTGGCATGCAGATGGTCAACACCCATCTCTCCGACATAGAGCAGACGAGGTACGCCCAAGCTTACCTGTGTTTATATTGTGAGGGCTTCCTGCCATATCTGCCTCCCTCAGTGAATGAGTGCAAGAAAGATGGAGTAAAAGTGAGCAGAGATGCATGGCACTCTTTTTGTCTCAGCGTGATGGTAACTCTCTTTTGTCCAGGGCTTGGAGTTTTATGGGCCATGGATTGACCTGAAACCTCAGTGTGAAGGCAATAAAGTTACCTATGACAGTTGCTGTCTGAGCGCATAATGGGGGACTTGTGGGAAAGGGTGAAGACTCCAACATCCCTATGTCAGCTTCCTACCAGGACCTTGCCTTTCAGTTGCCACTGGAAAATGCCACTCCAGGCTGTTGCTGGGTCTATCTCCTCTCTCAAAAGGAGAGCCAGGTCATGAAGCAGTACATTCTAGAAGCGTTAGCTCAGCGTTACATCCACCCCTCCACCTGTCTTGCCTCAGCCAGCATCATCTTTGTGACGAAGACAGATGGAGGTCTGCATCTATGCATAGACTATGGGGGTTTAAACTCCATGCTAGTGAAGTAGCCTCATTCGTTGGCTTTAGTTTTAGCCAGCATAAAACAGCTCTCTGGTGTGAGGTTCTTCACCAGGCTAGATCTACACAGCGCATACAGTTTGATACACATAAAGCGGACGAATGGAAGAAGCTAGTTTTCCATATGGTCTAGCAAGTGTTTTTCAGGCTCAAATTAACCAGGTCATTCAAGAATAACTGAGTACTTCCATCATTATTTACACTGATAACGTCTTGATCTTTTTGCCCTAGTTTCCTGTGTAGCTGTCTGTATTACAAGCTGGAGAAGTATGAGTTTCCTGGGCTATGTCATCAATGAGACATACACCTCCACTTGTATTCCAGCAAGGTCGAAACAGACACAACAGAGCTGACCTACTACACTGCAAACTTCAGCACTTCCTGAGGTTACTGAGGTTTTAAAGGCAGTTTTTCCACTCTTTCAACTCCAAGTCCCAGTCTCTTACCAACCTCCTCCAAGGCCAACAAACCTAGCTTGGTCACTGGTGACATGGAAAGCATTATCCACCCTCAAAAAGTCATCCACCACTGTTCCTGTCTTTCTGCTTTCTCTCTGGGAAACCAGTCATCCAGGACCCATTGTCTTGGACCATGGGATGTAGTTCACAAAGGTGCGGAGGGAGCATGACGGTGATCCTCACTGCCAGTTATCACCCTCAGTCCAACAGGCAAGTGGAGCTCAAAAGATCAGCAAGTTTCTGGGGCTCTACTGCTAGGTGCATCCCGACACCTTGAGCACCTACCTGCCCTGGGAGGAATACATTCAGAACTTCCTGCACTATGTATCTACTGGGCTCACCCTGTTCAAGTGCATTTTGGTTTTCCAGCCACCCTTGTATCCCATGAACAGATCATCCTCGGGTGTTCCTGACACTTAATCCTGGTTTGCCAGGAGCCTCCAGGGAACACTGTCTTGCCCCAGTCTGCACCCAGAAATCCTCCCACGAATCACACTCCCCAGTCTTTCCTCACAATCCAAGTTGCCCACCTATTAGTTCATTGCATGCACCTGTTTCTTGTTTTCTTTTCCCTGTTAATTCCTGCTGGCCCTTGTCCTCAGGGCTTCACTTTAACCTCTGTGAGAATCTGTGCCACACCATTATGACCTTGTCCTACTTGCTTCCAAACTTGTAGCCTCCTGCTCAATCCAGTCCTGCATCCTGCCACTTGTTAAGCTTCCAAGCTTGCATCCTTTTCTAGTTACCCATCAGGTTCTTTATCCTATTCATGGACTTCTCACTCACCAAGCCTGCTTTTTGTTTTCTGTTTAAATAAACTTCTACCACTCTACTTGTAGCTTGCTTACTGACTTCAGCAACTATTCTTATCGTACACACTTTCATCATTCAGTCGGTTTGCTATTCAGTATGTTCTTTTAACAATTGTTGAGAGAAATTTAATTATTTTAGGCAAAAAATTCCTTACCAAGGAGAATACTTAACTGGATGTGAAGTTAAGTTTTACAAAATATGCTTGGAAGTGTTTTTTGAACAGCTGTTTTATGTTAATTAAAACCTTACAGGCATTTTTTTTTTCTTATTTATTCTTATTTCTAATTATAAAATAATAATTGAAAACAACATTTCCAAGGATGGGGATGGGGGGCGTGCAGTCCCCAGACTTTTGATGGGCAGTGTAAGCAAATGCTGTGACAAAAATATTGTTATGTACTAAAGCACTGTGTCCATATGGCTCTGTTTACTAAGACAGGGACTGCAGGCCAGTGTTGGGTATAGACATTTCCATTTTATGTTTGTCATTGAATTTTGTACAACCCATTTTCTCTGTTGTGCCTGTGCTTCAGACTGATATACTGTGAAATTTGTCTGTATTTCATGTTTCATGTTTTGATTTTAGGAGAAAATGGAATGAATGTGCTGAGGTATGAAATGTTTGTGTGTATTGCATCTGAAACACACACCTTTAGTCCCTTACTTATGTGAATAATTAGACAAGATAATCACTGGGCTCATATACTTACCAAATAGTTACTTCTGGCATATGAAACAAATGTTGGATGCCAGAAACATTAGTATTAGATAGCATTATTATTATTATTATTATTATTATTATTATTATTATTATTTAGCTTTAAATAGACCATTTTCTGATTTCTAGAATCATCACATTAGAACATAGCAAGAACTAGGATGCTAGGAGCAAGAACTGTAGTACTAGGGTCAAAAGTAAGTAATTGTGTATCACATGGTCCTTGTAATTTAATACAAGTTCCAACATGCAATGCCAGCAGTGTAAATAGAACGATTTTTATAAGTCTGGAACTCTTATATGAGGTCCTATATTTTGACATGAGGTCCTTGGCTCATATTTTGCATACACATGATAATCAGAGGCATTTTGCTTATGTGATGAATTTACAATAAGGAATTTTATGAAATAGTGAAAATGGTGAGGCATTTTAATGAATGGCACGTGAACACAATCAAAATGACCTAAAGACAAATACCTCTTGCAAGTTTTTGTTGGGTTTGTCCTCCAACTTTTTATCTCCAAGAAATGTAACTTTTGCATGTTATAACACTATATATATGTTTCACCTGTCTGGTTTTAAAGCAGTATCCATAAAATATGCCATTTTGCTAATACACTTAAATTCTAAGATTGAAAAGTTATGATAATAATGTAAGCAAATTGGAATGTTAATTACCCACCAAATAAAAGGTAAATCATCAATATGTAATCAGATTGTATTAACTATTATGTATTAAAAGTCTTTAACCTCTGAAGGATATTGTTATTTTCTCATAATCCTGTACGGACAACCACGAGAGTGCCTATACAGTTTTTAAACCAGTCGTTCGTGCTTCATAGTCGCTCTTTTTTAGAAATTTTTCATAATGAAACAGATAAAGGAAATTAATAAACTTAATTGCTAAAAATAATTATTATAATGAATGTAATAATACACTTAATTCTACTAAAGGAATCTTATCCATTTCCTAGAACACGTGAAAATAATTAAATAATTATTAAATGATTTTCTTTATATATAATCCTTCCAAACGGCAAATTACTGTTCATAACGCGCCCTCTATTGGTTGGAAGAGGAACTCGCGCATTTCTTTTGTTTAAATGATTGAAGCCCTGACCAGCCAATCAGTTTCTTTTCTGGTCTGCATATCTAAACTCTTTAATTGTATACCTTAGTCAGTAAATGAACCGCTATGGTCACAAAGTATCATAGATTTTCTGCCTAAGCAGCGTTGGCGTATAAAGCAGTAGTGCTCTGGCCACACGTCATACAGCCTTTGAATAACCCAGACGTTGCAGATCTTTTGATCATATGGACTAAGGGTTTCCGCGATTTATTGACTTGACGCTCATCCAGAATGCACAGATCTGCGTAAAATGTAGGTCTTTCAAAATCTCCTTACGCAATTGTATAAATGGAAGTTCAGCAGTTGATCAAGGAACAACAACTTCTCATTAGATATTATCATTCGATATTCTAATGATTATAAGCTTCATTCATTAATCACACGGGATAAAACGTAGTCGTAAAATATAACGCCATTGCATAAATGTCATATCTGTTTATTAAAATGATCAAAACCATGTGGTATATAATGCCCTCTAATCTGACTGTTTGGAATGGTAAATCAATTAACCTATTATACAAAGAAGCAATATTTTTAGTGCGGCCCTGTAGACAGAGGCGTGGCCTGATGACGCTTCGAGCCCGTGGCACCATGCTCAGAAGGACAAATGAAGCTGCTTTCAGCTCAGTGAAAACCTCAGCTGGCGATGGCAGTGGAGCGTGTCATTGAAAATGTAACACTTCGGACCGCGCGATGACCGCACATGAATTACTTTTAGCAAAATATGAAACGTGTGTGCTTTTTATTTTACAATTAGAAGAGAAATGGTAGGATAAGAGTTGCCAAATTTGCTCGCGCACCCGTGGAGCGACGCTGTTACCTGCTGAGCAGAAAAAAAAAATCAACTTTGGATTTCTTTTACGGGTTTTTTAACGCCCTAGCTCCGTTAGAATCATGTCGACCGGACAAGACGAAAGTTCCGTAAGAGTGGCTTTAAGGTAGGGTCATTACACTGCTGAATTGCTCCTCTGTCACACTGATGCTCTCGTTTTGGTCACGCCTCTTTGTAATGTACCTGTTATGGCAACATAGCCATGTATTAGACGTTTTATTCGGCTACGTCTTTGATGTACTAGCTTTAAAGATGTTACGAGAAAGTATAATACAATCAGCTTGTAAATGACCATATTCTATTTTAACGTCGTTCTGAAAGTACGTCAATTCAATCTAGTAGAACACAATTGTATGTACACAATGGTCCGTATCAGTTTTTGGCCAGAATGTCAGAGCATTCCGTTCTTCATGAATGCAGTAATCTCAGGGCCTCACGCCTGTCAGATTACTTTATTTCATTGTTTACCTTTCTCAGTCTACTCGTGCGTGGATCAAGATATTAAGAATATCCAAATTGTGATCGGTGCATTTGAACACAGGCTTCACAATTTCTTAGAATTATTGATCCAGTCAATCAAAAGCAAACAGATAAACAAAACAAACATAAAACACAGACCAAGCCCAGAAAAATAACATTGACAAACCTCTCCAACACAAATAAATTAATTCATGACTACAGTGACCAATACAGGAAGCAGACAGGGGCGTATGTTGTACCCTGTTTGCTTTATTGTCACTGAAGAAGGCTCGTTTCAGGACAAAAGCCCCATTGCGCTGCTCAAGTTACAGTATTCCAGTCTGACAGCTCGACTCTAGTTACCACAGACTTTGACCCAGCGCGTAGCTTTGCGAAATGTTTGGACTTGGGCACGGTGTCACCTGCTCCACCTCCATGTTTAGTAAATCCTGTGACGTTCATATGGAAACGTGTTTTTTTGCATAGCAAACATCATAACGCTCAGCACGCCAGCACACACAGGTGCACTCAGCATCGCCAATACAATCCTAATATGGAGATGGATAAATTATACATGTTTGTTTAGTTAGCCCTTGCAGAAGCATTGCTCCTATTAACTTTTATACTTATGGGAATATTCTACATGAAATGAAAAGTAAATATGAAACAACACCCAGTGTTTTATGCCAAATGGTTTACTTGTACAATGATAAGATGACAACAAAAAGGAAAAAAAAACGACTGTGGAAAAATGTCTAAATTCATAATAATAATAGTAATAATTGTCATTGCTCAGTACAAAAAAATGCTTTCTGCAAATCCTAGCTTCTTTGAATCCAAGACAAAGATTGTGTTTACACACACACACACACACACACATATGTTCATTCAGCACACTCACACTCTGATCATTCAAAGTGTAATCAAATCATCAAATCAAATCAAGTTTTATTTATATAGCGCCTTTTACAACAGATGTTGTCTCAGTTTTACAAGTGTCCGAGTCCAAGCCCCCAGTGCGCAAGCCCAGGGCAACAGTGGCAAGGAAAAACTCCCTAAGAGTGTGAGGAAGAAACCTTGGGAGGAACCAAGACTCAGAGGGGGACCCCATCCTCTTCTGGCCAGCACTGGTCACAGTCAATATTCAATATCCTATGACTGAACTGTGATAAACTTTGTTCATGTTAATAATTATACAGTGTATCCCCAGTGCAGAATCAACGAGTGACTTCCGTCCCACATATCTGCCTGCTAATCCATGGATCCTTGCTAGGAGACTAAGCTGTTCACAACTAGACTAAGATCTGCCCTGATCCCCTTCTTCACTTCACACACACAGACCACACACCGTAATGTACACTCCCAACCTTGCTAATGCCTGACGGATGTTACACGCACACACTGCGACCAGATGTAACTGATGTTACTGGCACACGAGATGCAGCGAAACGTCACTCTGCTGTTATGTTTTGGAAGCTTTTAGTGGAATATCTGTTGAAAGAGAAAGTTTCCCTTGGAGAATGCTAATGTTGTTAGCTTCAAGGTTCCTGAGATAGCAACTGTCTGTTATGTTAAGCTATGTTTTAAAAGTGTTGTAGTCAGCACCAACCTAGACTAGGGTTAAGACCTGTTGTTGTTAACACATGGCATTACAGCCAAAGTCTCCATCATTCAAGAATCTCAATCTATCATTTGTACCACCATTTGAAAAGATGAAAAGAGCAGAGAGCTTGTAATTATCACTAGCGCCAACATGGAAAGTTGCTGATAAATACATTGGCAGGGGTGTTTTTACTGGTTTATAACATAATGCATCATGGGCTCTGATTGGTTGTTGGTTGTTATAGATACAGGACCTGTCTCTACCTGCTGGCCTTAGGCCATGTGTTAAACACACCTCATTCATCTTAGATTCAAAGGCAGGATTGGGTTTAAATTCATCAAACTATAATCTTTGTGGTGTGGCAAATAGTTTTCTTATGCTGTGTTGCCTATTCTTAGGTATCGGCATTGTTTTACTCTCAGCGATTGTCTCAAGGCTGAGGGACTGGAGATTTTTGATGTAACAGATTTTATTCACTATATTTTCAAATATATATCTAAAAATGTCAAAGTAGCTAAACTTTCTCTCGTATAATATCCATGTAGCTTTCAGCATGTTGTAGTGGTCACTTCTTTTTGTTTGTTTGTTTGTTTTTATACTGTGTTTGTCTGCACAGCACACCTGGCTGCCAAGGCAAAAGCCAGGCCTGCTCTGACAGAGAGAAGCTTCATTCAGGGACAAAGCTTTCAGTGAGGGCCAGGCATCTGGGCTGTATGACTCCGTAAGTGGATGTAGTGGCTGAAATGCTGAGCTGAAGGGCCGGACTGTGTCTGTCTCTCTACACACAGCCACAGGTCCTCGGAGTACCAGCTCTCTCCAGCACGCTTCAACAGAGCCATCAATAATGGAAGGCCTTGGGGCTAACAATGGTATTCGTTGTGAAACTGATCTTTCAGTCAACTAAGTTGCAAGTTTGCTCTACAGACAATGCTGTTTTTATTTCTTGTCCAAGGCTAGTCTTGTTTTGACACATGCTTTGTTTTCTGTTGGGAGACGATATGTAGTTGGTGGGACAGTTAATCTATTTAAGCCCTCATAGATTTATATGCTCTGCCCATGTTAAAAAAATCAAAATAATTATGAGAATGAAGACAACTGAGTGCATTTTTTTCCTTTTTTGAGGATTTCTATATGCAACATGTCTTCACAACAGTCCTTTTAGCTGATTGGCAGAGCCTGGTGTCAGTCACAGCTTGTAACCAGACCTTTTGTCAGTGGGTGGATTACGCTGAGTGGCCCACCTGCTGTCTCCTCCCAATGTAATTGTGTAGACCATCTTATCAATATTTATGAGCCGGTAGTGAAGAACCGAAAGAGGACCGCATCCCTGAAAGCCATCTGTCATCCACAGTGCAGGAACCAGCTGACTCATTTTCAAGGGAGGTCACCTGGGAAAATAAACTCCTAGCATGGGCACAAGGTGCCTAATATCTCTCAGCCATATCTTGGAGCTGCTGGTTCTCACATTTAGGACTTGAATAACTCGAGTTGAAGTTACTCTTGAGATTAATCTTATCTCCTCCTTGCTCTAAACTTTAGGCATCAGGTTAAGGGGTTGGCAGTTCATGCATTTGGGTCTTGCTGAAGGGTTTTCATGCCCTCATGTCCCGACTACAGTGTTTCCTCGCAGGACACACACGGAGCTGTCAGACTCTAACCCAGAACTCTTCCTCCTGTTTCACACCTTCGCCGCGTCTGCGGTGTAGATCAAAGCGTGTTCCTGTGCTGCTCCTCTATGTCCAAATGACATGAATCACCCAAATTTCATATTTGTGGTGGATTGGGATTGTACTGTTGGAATGGCAAGTATGCTGTTCCCATCCAGCTCTTCACACTCACAACGGCGACTTGATTCTACAGCTTTTCCTTATCTTGTGTTTGCAGCGTTTCCCCTCCGTATAACCAGCCAACATCAAATCACGCTTGGATCAACAGTTCTCTTCCATTTCTCGTCCCAGTGGTTGGACGTTTTAGGCAGATGAAGTTGCTGGTTTTGAATCCCTTGTTTTTCTCAGCTTTTGTGCGGTTTTCCACTTGTTGACCTGACTGATGAGGCGGTCTGACGGATCTGTGCTGACTCCACTTCCTGCGTGTGCACAGTGACTTCTGACCCAGGAAGCCAGGGAGAGTCGATAAGGGGCTACAGAAACTCGCGCTCTTTGGAGGGGACGAGCACAGCTCGCTGTGAGAAATCCTCTTCTGTTGTTATGAACAAGGGCAGGCCGAGAGCCAGCTTCATCTGGTGCTCTTTGGTAAAGACGGGAGTGTCATCAGAGCTGAAAAAGCTGCTGCCTGCCGTTTTCCCACGCCGCTGTGGTTTATTTCTTGAAGTAACATAAGAATCAGGCACAGGTGTGAATTTGAACTCTCATCAAGAATGGGCTTTTTTTTGTTGTTGTTGGATTTTTTTTCAGCAGCCAGAGGGTTCGGGCTGAGGTGGGCTTGTTTGTACCTGTTCCTGAGTTCACACCGCTTCATTGTGGCAGAAATTAGCCCTACATCTCAACACCAACCCATCAACAAAGGTGATCCTTGAACTGAATAATAAAGTAACCCAAAAACCCTTCACTCAGCCCTTACCGTGTTAAAAGCAGCTAATCCCCCGGTCAGAACCCTGCAAACACCTTCGTCTTGGCTGCTTACGAGACGTCGCACACTTAAGCCGAGATTCTAGAAATCACAGCGGCGATGACAGACGAGGGCCTGACATTTGTACAGACGATGTTGAGAAGGGGAAATCCTTGCGCACACAATCTGTATCTCGCTTTTTCCCCCTGTCGCTTTTAATGTGGCCGCTTATTTACTCAGGAGAGCCGTTTTCCCCATCGCATTCGGAGCAGTGGCTTGGACAGCCTGCCTCTGTGCATCCCCGTCCTAGAGTTACGAGGTACAGAAGAAAGCGATGCGGTGTCTAAAACTGCAGAAATTGCAGAAACTCATCTCACAACAGATCATGTTCCTTGGGCCTTATGTTTAAAAAAATGAGGGGAAGGTTTTTATTTTTTGGTTTTTGGACACAGAGTGGTCTGTTGGAGAAATCCATATCAAGGAGAATGCTATTTGTATGAATGAAAATGTGTTCCATGCTATTTCCGTTCACTATTTGTTTGCTGACCACTGATATTACAATGTATTCTTACATTTTTGCTAAACGTATTTAACTATATTATGTTGTCATGACAGACTGTCATATACTGTCTTTTTCAGTTATGACCTGTAATCAGTAACCTTTTGGGTGGAGTTAAAGGAACACTCCACCCAGAGATTCTCTCGAAATTGAGAATCTCTGTATAGTTTGAAAATCCACAGAGTAAGACATTAGTTTAGCCTGCAGGTGCTTAAATTACAAATAGATGCTAAATTCTAAAAAGATGCTTATAGCATGTCTTTTCTATAAAGCCTCAAACATATGCAGTGTATCTCAGCGTTATCCCAATACTTGGTGGTCCTTGTTTTCATGTTTATTGGGTGTTAGGAGAACTGCAACGTCACTGCCTTGCCACAGGAGTGACGTAAGATGGGGTGATGTGCAGGACAGTGTCTCTAGCAGACAGACGCTGAGTCAGCTGTTAACGAGAGCAGGAAATCAACTGAGCAATCACGTCAGCGCTCTCCCTGGGGGATCATTCAGGATCGGCACCGCCATCCATTCGCCTACAGCTGCCGTTTACTGGAGATTAGCTTCTTGTTTGTTTACTTTCATCACATAGGTTCCTGTAATTCACCCTGACCTTCTGATACACAATACTGAATACGTCCCCGTTGAGGCGGTTTTGTTAATGTATGGAGGTCGCGGTTTGCCAGAATTATGAGTTGACAAGCGGAGGGCCGAGATGTGGATTCGCCGGTCGCCCTATAAATAAGGTTTAAACCGTTTAGAGCCCCCAACCCCCGTTGGACCCTCAGAACCCTAAGAAAAGGGGAGGGGCAGAGAGTATTGGCTGTCAGGGTAATCGCTGTAATGAGGTCTGTGGCTTGATGCTAAGTAGAGCTGTCACATGCTCAGGGGTGTGAAGGGGCCGGCCCCAGTGCCCTGATCGCGCCCCCCCTCCCACTCAACACAGCCTCCTCAGTGTCCGGAACACAGACTACCCATTAACTCACACTTAGCAGGATACTGATTACAGTCCTTCACCAAATAAACACAGACAGTTATCAGAGAGGACAGTTATCAGAGAGGTATTCTTTTAGTACTATCAGAATAATATGGAGACAAGGGGTACAAGTGAAGGCTGTACATTTTGTCTCAGAAGGGTCTAGTAGAACGGTCGTCACTGAACCCAGCTCTACAGGCATCGGATAAGCTGGTTTAAAAAAAGTCTTAAGTCTACAAAGGTTTATGAAGGCAGTCCTTATCCAAGTGCTGGGGGCAGTGTGTTTATATATAAACCTAAAGCCGAAAGCCTGTCAGTCATCTCCCAGTAGCCAGACTGCTACAGGACCAGTGTGTCAGATGACTGAGGGTAAGAAGTGAGTCTTGTTAATGTCTCACAATGTCTTTTTAAAACACTCATGATTACAGGTGCAGCCTCTGAGCATGTTACCCTTTTCCTGACCTTCTATGAGTCAGTGGGCTTTCAGAATGCTTCTACAAGATTTTTTTATTTGCCACAGTACTTCAAAATGATTCGACCTTGGCACAAACACGCTGTAATAGTTTGTCTCTAAATGCCATCTTTGTGTGAAGGACATTAAAAAGCCTGTAAAAGTGCCATTTGAAAATGGCGGGTAACGATGACTTCCATCACAGGGATAATGTGCAGAAGTCCAAAAGCTTAACAGCTATTACAAAAGTTAGTATGTTGCCCTGCGGGTCTGCAGAAGGGGATCTGAACATCCCGAAGAGACTGATAACCTGGAGACGGGGCGCAATTGGCCCTTTAGAGGATCAGACAGGATGTAGTCTGATGCCCAGCACTGAGCCCAGTGGGAGAGAGCCTGGGCCACCCACCAGAGGTGGTGTCTAGACCATTTGCCACTGTCTGATAACCAACATGTATAAGCTAGCTGGACCATCTGCTGTTATTTTTGAGGACTTCTTTATGGTTGTGTCAAACGTAATTTCTTTCAACTGTAAGTCATTTGTTCTGTAGATAAAGAGACCTCCCCACTCCCACCCAGCGAGGGCACGGCCAGTTCAAACACTGCCAGCCAGTGCTGTGGTGCACTTTTCTACTACAGTTTGAGCTTGGTGCTGTATGCGTGGTGACCAGCTTATCTCTCCCGGTCACAGTCTCCAGGTCACGGTCTCCCGGTCGCGGTCTCCCGGCAACTGTCAGAGGGTGCGTGCCCAGCGCACGGTCTCCCTGCGCTGTCCTGATGGGTTAGCAAATACCCTCACGGATGCTTGGTAGCGAGACCCATACATCTGCTTGTTCATGTAGCCTTATGATAAGAGACGACTAAATAAAAACGTCTTGTGTGCACTCTTCGGGTGAGTCGGCCCTTTGCCATGGACCATTAACCTTGAATGATTTTACATTTTGAGTCTATTTATGATGTAATCATGATATTTGAGTTTTCCATTAGCCCACTTGTGTTTAGTCAGCAACATGACACGCTTTTATGTAGAGGTGTGCACACAGCCGCGGGACTGCAGTGTTGCGAGAACAAAACTTGTAGGACTAATGCAGGTTATTTTAAACCCTGCAAGTCCAGAGCAGAGGGCTGTTATTCAAGAGCTCACAGCTTTCATGTAAAGAGGTCCTGGTGGATCCCAGAATGAAGTCAAACAGCGCCGTGGAAGCCAAACAAGAACGCCATGCCTAGCAGATCCTCACGAGATCCTCACAAGATCCTCTGCTGCATTTACAAGCACTGCACATTCACAGGAATGCTATATTGTTTAATGTCTTTGATTTCTAAGGTACATGAAGTGTTGTGTACCTTAGATTGAGCTGCTTGTTTTGAGTCTGTCTTTCTTCTCTCTCTGTCTCTCTCTGTCCTGCTCTCACCTTCTCTCTCTGTCTCACTCTCACTCGCGCTCTCTGCTTCCATCCAATGGCTACTCAGAACAGGGATGCTAAATAGCTAGGATCTGATGTCATGAGCATGCACTAAGTCCAGCAGTAGACAAAGCTGCTACTACTGAAGCCTCTGACCCTGTCACTTGGAAGACTGCAACTCCAGCCCACTACCCATCTACCACCTAGCATCCAGGCAGACGTGTTTTAGTGCACAACACATGAGGTAGTTTTTTGGTTTCCACACAGGAACGAATGAGACATGGAGGACCAGACAGCACTGTGATGAGCTGCGCTGGGGCCAGATAGACGTGGGCAGCCTGGGGTAGCAGGTTAGGAAGGACGAGAGTGAAAACGGACAAGGAGGAAAAAAAACAGTTTAATGAAAGGCAGGGTGTGACTGTGTACCTTTCCTGTCCGAACAGAGAAAGGTCTGTGTTTGTGAGACGGTAAGGGTGAGCCAGTCAGCTATGAGCCTGCTAGTCCTGTAACATGCTTTCTCTCTCTCTCTCTCTCTCTCTCTCTCTCTCTCTCACTCACACACACACACACACACACACACACACACACACA
>JAOYMR010000003.1:9942307-9956976 GCA_025802075.1 Tenebrosternarchus preto
TGCGCACACAAATGTACAAATTCTCTCTCTCTCACACACACACACACACACACACACACACACACACACACACACACACACACACACACACACAGCAGCAACAACTGTCAATGCCAAATATATATTTAACCCTAGCCGCTCATACACAGTTGAACCTGTATTAACATTTTCGGCGTAGTACCATAATAACATACAGCCATTACAACTTGCCGCTGTGCATGACTGTGATTTAAGAAGCCTTTGGAGTAGATTACCTCTGCAAACCGGTAATGTAGAAGCCCCAGTAGAGAGTGCTGTGTAGTGTGCTGTAATGTTTTCTGGCACTTTCTTGGCAAGCCTCAAGCCGGGCCGTGCCGGGGCAAACAGCCCTGTACCTGCTAACAGCTGCATACCTCCACTCCAAATGTCAACACATTAAGTGCATTTAATCAGGCTAAGATGGGATCCTAAGAGGGTGTATTGTCTCTGTGGCAACGAACATGACTCTTCCTTTCTCTCTTGGCAGAATCCGTCCACAGCTAGCGAAGGAGAAAATTGAAGGATGCCACATTTGCACCTTTGTGACCCCGGGTGAGCCCCAGGTGGTTCTGGGTAAGGACAAGGCCTTCACGTACGATTACGTGTTCGACATGGACTCCCAGCAGGACGCCATCTATAACAACTGCACAGAGAAGCTGATTGAAGGGTGCTTTGAAGGCTACAACGCCACCATCTTCGCGTATGGCCAGGTAAGAAAGACCACAAAGCGGTTAAATGTTAATCTAATGCAAATTACCCTCCCACGCGGCACGCTGGCTTTACAACAGCAGCTCGATTTACACGAACGATGGCTCACGGAAACGTTCAGGGTTTTCCTAATTGCCTGTTACCACTGCGATTTTGAGCCTAATTCGGTTTCTCTTTCACGAGTGCTTTGGTGCTTCTCTGTTCAGTGTAGCAGCGTCATACATAAAAATGGTGCTTACAGCTAATGCTTGCGTTCAGGCGGTTCTTTCCATATCAGCCACTAAGAAAAGTAAACAAGTCACAAAAACCTCTGTCAACACTGCAGCAGCAGACATGCTTCAACAAGGAAGCTGTGGGTGGGGGAGGGGTTATTGGCTTGATAAATTAATCTAATGGGAGTCATGTGGGCGCTATCTGGCAGATAGACTTTGCCTGGTTCTTTTTCAAATGGAGTTCTTCAAATTACAAAACCACCAAAAATTCCTAGAGGCAAGCCTGAGGCTCCACTCCGAGGCTGTTCTTAACTCCCACCTCGTTGTTTGCTCCTCTGAGTTTGGTCCCGCTGTTGAGCTCTTTCAGGAGCTGCTGTAGGGGGGTGGGAGGTGAAGACTTGGCGTCTCATTCCTCTCTCTGTGACCATGACAACAGGGACCACCCCCCCCCCCAGCCTCTTTTGTCTGTGTGGTTACCCCTGTTCTACCACTGCAGACAAAGGAAACCCTCTTAAAAAACAAGCACTAGCTAACCATCTATCATCTTCATCGCTACAGGTGCATAAGTATATATGTGCTTCAGATTCACCTGCTAAATGCCCATGTATTGTGACAAAGTTACACATTAAAGCATTATCCATGTGCCACAAACCGTTTGGCTGATCCAGTGGTGTCATAGCGTTTGTATAATGAAAGAGAGTGTGTGATCAGCTCCCCCAGCCTTTCCCCTCGCCTCCTACAGACAGGCTCGGGGAAGACATACACCATGGGCACAGGCTTCGACGTGAACATCAGCGAGGAGGAGAGCGGAATCATCCCACGGGCCGTCACCCACCTCTTCCGGGGCATCGAGGAGAGGCGGCGGGTGGCGGCCGATCAGGGTCGCCCCGCCCCTGAGTTCAAGATCAACGCCCAGTTCTTAGAGGTGAGTGCGCCTGACCCCGCCCCCAAGACCAATCGTCAGGGACGCGACCTGGTGGTGTGGGCCAAAGGCTAGCAGCTTGCTGTAGCCACGAACCTCCAGATTGCAGTGATGTCTGGCAGTAGTGATGTTTCTAGCCTGGGTGAAACGGAGATAGGAGACAGACATCAGTATCCCCATGTAGCTTTCAACTAAACTCTTGAACAGCAATGAGCATTACCTGTTATGTCGGTACCTTCAGAGTGGAGTTGGATGTAGAATGGTGTTGGCAAGCAGATGTAGATCACGCTGTTATCTTTGGACGTGGAGACAGGGAGAGGTTCCAGAGACGTCCCTCCTGAGTTATCGCCATCTGTCTCCATGTCTGATCATCTTCAGCTTATCCAAGGCTTGTGACAAGGCAGGCTAGCTTGACCGTGGCTGGTTAGATAAAGGTTTTTTTAAAGCCTCCCCATCTCAAGCTCTTTTCTTTGCATTGCAGTTATACAACGAGGAGGTGCTGGACCTGTTTGACACGACGCGAGACCTGGAAGCCAGAAAGCAGAAATCGAACATCAGGATCCACGAAGATGCCACAGGTGGGATCTACACCGTGGGAGTCACCACGCGCACCGTCACCTCTGAAGCTGAGGTTAGGAGGCCACAGAGCGGTGTACGAGTGTGTGTGTGTACGAGCGTATTGGGTTCGTGTGCCAGCCCCAATACGCAGAGTGATGCATTTTTTTTAGGAACACCGACTTTACAGTCACACCTGATGGGTTGCCATGCATTTGTAAGCTGTAATCCCTTTATATGGGTTTTTATTAGCCAAACTTTATAAGCCTTTAAAAAGACCGACCTGGTGTTGATGAAAGAGCAGCTGTTAGCGGATGCTTTTAACATGGATCTGTACTGTAAATGCTAACACATCAAAAACTGACTTAAAATACTCACCCGCTGTCCCGCTGCCTCAGATGATGCAGTGTCTCAAGCTGGGAGCCCTGTCCCGCACCACTGCCAGCACGCAGATGAACGTGCAGAGCTCGCGTTCCCACGCCATCTTCACCATCCACCTGTGCCAAGTCCGCGTCTGCAGCCCCGCCCACGTAGGTGCCGCCTCCGTCTGGCCCCGCCCACAGACCCACCTCCCACCGAGGCCAGAAAATTATAACAGCTGTTTTTGATTTAGAGCCAGTACTGATTTTTTTAAACAGAGCTTTTAGTTTTGGTGTTTAAGGAAATATGATAAAAAGCAAAACTGAGTGGAAATGACTCTGGGGTCTTCTGTAGTCACCATGGTTACTCGATTCCTGAAAATCGAATGGAATCGGCACTGCCATACTGTTGTTTCTGAAGGAGTCTTGATCACTATCCCATATTGCTTTTCTCGTCTCTCTCCCTCAGAACAACGAGACGGACAACAGGCTGGCTGACGGTTCCTCCGAGATGAACGAGTTTGAAACGCTGAGCGCTAAGTTTCACTTCGTGGACTTGGCCGGCTCTGAGCGCCTGAAGAGAACCGGGGCGACGGGAGACCGGGCCAAAGAGGGCATTTCCATCAACTGTGGACTGGTAGGCTGTGGTTCTTTAACCACACTTAAACTCTCTAACTCAACTCTCATAACCGAGAATATTGTGAAGGGCAAAGCCATGGACGTAGATGTTTTGAAATATGCAGGGGATGAAGGTTTTCCTTCCAGCTCTGCTCTCTCACAAATGCCTTTTCTCAGATCAAGTGTTTGTGCGCATGCATTCACTGAACAGAAATAAAACACTTCCATATCTGAAAGCCAAAGGCTGTCGTAAAGGTTTTACGGCTGTGTCTGTACACCAAGCAATCAAAAAACATTTAGCAGCACGTTGGTTTAGTATATTTATCTGTTGGATGGGTTTTTTTTTTGCATATTGTGGGTTCAAAGAATAACACCTTTCACGTCATGAAATGTCAGTGCCATGTTTATTAACCACCAGATTACAAAACTCTGACTACATGGTTTGCCTTTTGCACTGGCTCAGCTATCCTGAAGTGAAGTCAGCTTTTATGGGATGCACTTTTAACCAAATGAAGTGGTTTATGGAAATCTATGTTTCCAATTTCCTGACAGGAAGCTTCTATTTTTATGCTAAAGCTGTTACTCATGTCTTGTTGTCTGTATAAAGTCTATATATTTTCAAAAGACAATAGTGGTGGGGACAAAATCGGGTATTCAGAAAGTGGTGGTATGTGGTGATACATCCCCAGTGATTTCAGTGTATGAATTATGCCTAAAGTAAAATATCGATCTAGCTTTGCTGATCTTATCAAGTGACAGGTTTGCTTTATGTTAAAGATTCTTGTGGGGCAGCAGTTATGTCAAGTGGTTTCATTTTGGGTTTATTTGTGAACTAAAAGATCTTAACAGTCTTAACAAGGTTGTGTATTTATTAAAGACTCACATGTTTACATTGATGGTTCTGCTCATCACAATATCTTCTGAGAGGCCTGACTTTTCTAATCATTCACATTCACCTGCTCTTTGGAGCTGGTACCAACAGCTCCCTCTGGTGGTGCTTAGAGGAACTGCAATGCAACTTAAGAAATCTTATGTATGTCTGTTCTTGTGTCTTACTGAAGCTCGCTCTGGGTAATGTTATCAGTGCTCTGGGAGATAAGAGCAAGCGCTCCACACATGTGCCTTACCGCGACTCGAAGCTCACGCGTCTCCTCCAGGACTCCCTAGGAGGGAACAGGTCTGCACCTCCACCCCTGTTTCACGTTTCCTACCTCTCAAGAGCTCTATCTCTCTGAACCGCCTTTGCCTCTGGTCTGTGGCTGTGTAAAGCTGTCTCTCTCTGTGTTCTTCTCCCTCCTGGCCGCCCTCCAGTCAGACGGTGATGATCGCCTGTATCAGTCCCTCAGACCGGGACTTCATGGAGACGCTGAACACTCTGAAGTACGCCAACCGGGCGCGTAACATCAAGAACAAGGTGATGGTGAACCAAGACCGGGCCAGCCAGCAGATCAGCGCCCTGCGGACAGAGATAGCGCGCCTACAGATGGAGCTGATGGAGTACAAGACGGTGGGAGAGGGAGCGGGGAGGGCAACGGCCGTTTTCGAGTGTCGCTCGCCTATTCATTTGTAGTGCTCAGTTCTATGGTTTCCATGGTTTCCATAGGATGTAGCTCTTTGTAATGGGATATAAAAAGGCTCAGTGATGTTACATACTAGACTGACTGTGCCATGATATCGTTAAGTCCTATGTGATTAATCATTAACCCATGCTATTCCATGGTTATACAAAAAGCAATGATAATCAAACGAGAGAGGAAATGAATGGAAAAAAAGAAAGGAACGAAAGTGCATTCCCTCCGTGCACATGCAGGGCAAGCGCGTGGTCGGCGAGGACGGCCTGGAGAGCATCAACGATATGGTGCACGAGAACTCGATGCTGCAGACGGAGAACAGTAACCTGCGCGTGCGCGTCAAGGCAATGCAGGAGACCATCGACGCCCAGCGTGCACGCCTCACCCAGCTGCTGAGCGAGCGGGCCAGCCAGGCGCTGGCCAGGGCAGGTACGCCTCACCGCAGACAGGGGGCGCTCTCGGGCTGTATCCAGATTATGCACAAGCGAAAGGCCTGGATTTGAACTTTACATGATCTTCTCAGTTCAAGATTATTCATTTCAAGCATTTCAGCATCGTAACACGACATTATAACATGTGAAAAACAGAAAGGGAAGGGTGATGTCACAGTTTTGTGGGCAGGGACATCCAGTGGTAATCACACGTCCTGGGGTAATGCAATCTGAACCTACTGTTCCCTGTGGCTCAGTGCTCTCTCAGACACTCCCAGAATCTGGGCTTAGATGCATATTACATGATTGTCCTGTACAGGGTGTGAGATGAGATTTGTGAAGATTAGATTTCGTTAATTTCTCGCCGGACTCCCTGGTGTTTGTCGTTAAGGGAAGTGCTTTTCTCTGCTGCTGTTCAGGTGAAGGAAACGAGGAGATCGGCAACATGATCCAGAACTACATCAAAGAGATCGAGGAGCTCCGGTAGAGTGCAGGGGTTTAGTTCTCCTTCCCTTGTGGCCCTTGTGGCCCTTAGTAAAAAGCATGTGAATGTGAATGTCTGCATATGCTGTTTATGTACATCCTATGTGTGCGCGTGTGTGTGTACATGTGTTTCCGTGGGCTACAGGGCCAAGCTGCTGGAGAGTGAGGCCATGAACGAGAGCCTGCGTAAGAGCCTCTCTCGTGCCTCCACCCGCTCCGCCCTGTACGGGGGACCCGCCTCGCTGCCGGCCGCCCTCCTGGCACCCGAGAAGGAGGCCTCCGACATCATCCAGATCGCCAAGAGGGACCTGGAGAAGCTTAAGAAGAAAGAGAAGAAAAAAAAGAAAAGGTGAGAGGCCGGGAGCAGGGAGCTGAGTTTTCCGAGCTCTCCTGGCAGAAGGAAGCGTGGAGCGGGAATGCTCGGAGTCGTGCTCCCGCTCAACCTCCATGCCCTGCCCTTACACTCCCTGAGCTCTGCGCATATCTATCACAGCCACTGTAACTACACTCTATTACTGAGACTGGCAGCTCTGATTATTACCTTAGTTCTGACGAGGATTATTTCCCCTGCCGGAGGCGTCTGAGGAACTCAGCACTCGTGTGTAGGAGGGGCTTTTCTTGTGTGTTTCAGTAAAAACTTTCTCAGGCACTTAATAATCTGAACAAAGCCAGTATCCTGACTGTTGTCCTGACAACAAGAAGATTACAAAATAAATACATGTTTATGGATAGATGCATAAGCCATGGTGAATCCTGAACTAATCTGAAATACTCCAAACAGTGCAGTAACTAGGGTCAGAGTCGATGGAGATGTTCGATTTCTGAGCAGTCCTGCAGTGAATTGGGATGATTGGTTTGCTTCTAGCCTTCTCATTGCATTAATTAGACTTGTTATTTTGTCATGACCTTTATTCTAAAGTCCATAAATCTTTCTTGTGAATTTAAAGTAACCTGGGAACGTCAGTTTCCAGGCCCACCACAGAATTGCTATGGAACACTGTGGCCTTCTCCAGTTCTGTGAGCTACGTGATTTCAGCCGAGCTATTTTTGACCTCATTTCTTCCTAAATTTTGAAATGTTAGCTTTCAAGGGCATTGGGACGGTGTCAGTGTTGGAGTTGGAGAGCTCGCCATGGGTCGTTAAAGGTTCCAGGGTTCAGTTGTGCCAAGGCTCGTTCTTGTTGGCCCTGCAGGACACACGACTTGAGACACACCTCTTCTCGTCAATGCATTCTTTAGAAATTAAAATCATTCTTTCTACCACTTCCTGACTGGCCCACAGTGTTAGCGAACGTCATTAAAGAATCACAGTATTAGCAATCATGGCAGTGTAGCTGCTGTGTGTTACTGTATTTGTGTGGTAATTGTAAGGATTTGCAGGTTAACCCAGAGCAGTACATTTCTGGACGACAGCAGACAGTATCGCGCACCTGTGAAAGCTTTATGAAAGCATCATAAAGGTCTTTCACTCACCTGTTCTTCCTTGCTGTACCCCTCCCCGAACCCCCTCCAACCCCAATCACTTCTCTCATGAAGACTACAGCAGATGATGGAGTGTGGCCACCAGGACTCTGAGCACGACAGGTTCGATCGTGTTGCACCACCACCCCCCCTCAACCCCACTAATTCCACACCTAAGGTGTGCGGGCGGTGGCTGGCCTGGAGGAGGCGCATGTCCACTGCTTGTCTCACGTGGTGCTCCCCCAATCCTGCTTTAGATCTTCAGCCAATCTCCTGTAGCATGAGCCATGAGATCTGGCTTCCTTCAACAAACAACCCTTCCGCCCTATAACCCTGATATATGCGATTACTTTCATGGATCTAGATGCTTCTTTCACTTTTAATCACATAATGTTCTTTCCATCTAACAGGAAAACTATCCTAACCCATTTATTGGTATTATGGTTTGAATCACTGAATTTAATTTTGGGGACCGATTTCAGTGATGCACGCACTAACCACCTCTCTTTGTTTACTAGGCCGTGTCCTACATCAGTGTTCCCACAGCGCTCATTTCCTGTCATGTTCCGAATTGCAATTTGTCTGCAGTGTCGTCAAGGAGGAGGGGCCTGACAACGATCAAGACAAAGATCCTTCAGACAGAGCCATTGAGGATGCAGATGTGGTATGTTTATGTCTGGTGTCTTTTGCTCAAATGAGGATTTACTGTTCACTTAACTATTCATGCACCTTGATTAAAATCTTTAGAATTGTGTTATCGAACTTGTGTTCTAAGATGTTGTAAGCAGTAGTCTTCTTATCTTTTTTCTTAACCTTGACAGTGTTAAGGACTTTAAGATTGACCTCATTGCTAATTTACACTCTAGGAGGGAAGCGAACATGAAGATGGAGATGAAGGAGAGGGAGAGGAAGAGGATGATGAGATGGAGGCCGATGAGAGCTCAGATGAATCCGACTCAGAGCTGGATGAGAAGGGTAAAGCTCATTTAAAACACTCCCAGCTTTGCTGTATAGCCGAGAGCAAGTTTCCTTGTCCTAGTGTACATTATAAACACTCTTATCTCTCCCCTTGATGTAAGAGGGTTACCCTAGTGATGTTTGTGGGGCTGTCGATTTTATGACCTGTGTTTATGACCTGTAAAACAGACTGGGATTCATTCCTGTGTGTCATCTCCTGATCGTTGCAGTGTGCATTTTTCTGAACACTGTGCATGCGTGGACCTGTGTGTGTGTGTTGAATGCATGGGCCGAACAGAGGACTTCCAGGCCAACCTGGCCACCATCACCTGCGAGATCGCCATCAAGCAGAAGCTGATCGACGAGCTGGAGAACAGCCAGCGGCGCCTGCACACGCTGAAGCAGCAGTACGAGCAGAAGCTTCTGATGCTGCAGAGCAAGATCCGCGACACGCAGCTGGAGAGGGACCGAGTGCTGCACAGCATGGGTACAACACCCCCCCGCCCCCCCCCCCCAACACCTACTCACCCCTCACACTGGCTGCAGCTTACAGTGACTTTACAGGGACTCAACGACCAGCTGGTAATACAGGCCAGACAGGCTTGGACCGCCAGTCTCTTCTCAGGCTCTTCTCAGTCTCTTCTGAGGCTCATTCGGGGAAGGGCTGCTTGATACAAGCCAGATGCAAGTCAAACTCGGATATTTTTTTTATAATGAATGTGATACTTCATTCCTCTAACATGAATGCTGTCTGTGAGCTTACAGGCCACTTCCAGTTGAGCCAAAGCCAAATCTCACATATGGCTCAATGTATCCATGCCTGTAGCTGCTTGAAACATTTACACTGATATCTGTGTTGTAGTTTAAGTGACACTGGCCTTCATTTTCATCGTTCTGCCAGCACCGCAGCTGAAATCCTTGTAGCTGTTTTACTGATGCGCTCTCAGCACCCCCTGGTGGTCACTGGCGGTTTTGAAGAGCTGCTAGTTTCTGCTCTTTGCTAGCACTAGTTAGTGTATTGTCAGGGTGTTTGTGTGCGCAGCGCTGGTGAAGGCTGCCCTGTGTCTGCAGGCTCAGTGGAGTCGTGCACGGAGGAGAAGGCGAAGAAGATCAAGGCGGAGTACGAGAGGAAGCTAAGCTCCATGAACAGGGAGCTGCAGAGGCTGCAGTCTGCACAGAAGGAGCACGCGCGTCTCCTCCGGAACCAGTCACAGTACGAGAAACAGCTCAGGAAGCTGCAGCAGGAGGTGTCTGAGATGAAGAAGACAAAGGTGTGTGTTTCTGTGCAGTGTATGTGTGTGTGTGTGTGTGTGTGTGTGTGTGTGTGTGTGTGTGTGTGTGAGCACGTGTAGGCGCGTGTGTGCGCAGTTCGTGAGGGTGTGTAGTGTGTTCATTCTCTATTTACATTCCTAAATGAAGAGGCTTTAGGACAGTGTGTTTATTTTAAGGTTGTGTTGTAATATCAAACTGCACCTGTAAAATCCAAACGATAATTAAAAAAAACTGAATTCTTGGCTTAATGATTCATCAGTGTCTGTAGTGAAACTAAAAGTTGGTGTAGCCACAGTTTTAGTGAGGAGTGAGTGTCTGGAGTTTAAGGGGTTAATGGCGGTGCTCTCAGGTGGGTCTGATGAAGCAGATGAAGGAACAGCAGGACAGGAGCCGCGCTTCCGAAACACAACGCAACCGCGAGATTGCCTCACTCAAGAAGGACCAGCGCAAACAGGAGGTGAGCAGCCCTCGCTACACACACATAACCGCGCACACACACGTGCACACTCACGTGCACGCACACCTGCCAACACATACACTTGCAAACACACATGTACATGCACATGCAGGCATGCACGCACACACACACACACACACACACCCACCCTGGCTCTGTCTAACTTTGTGCTCTTTCCTCTAGCACCTCGTACGGCAGCTGGAAGCACAGAAGAGGCAGCAGGAGCTCATCCTGCGAAGGAGAACTGAGGAGGTGAGAGAGAGAGAGAGAGAGAGAGAGAGAGAGAGGGTCTTCTTAAAACTCCATCAGCCACAGAGAAGTGGACTGTAGTCAGGCTTTCCTAGCCTGTACAGCGCCACCTTGTGGTAATCGTTGGGTAAAGGCCCTGTCTGTGCGGCAGGTGACGGCTCTGAGGCGGCAGGTCCGACCCGCCTCGGGGAAGGTGAGCCGTAAGGTCAGCCTACCCGAACCCCTGCATGACCCCGCCCCCCGAAGCGGCCCCGCCCGGCCACACCCCGCCGGAGTCGCCGCTCACAACGGAACCAGGTACCGTCCCTCCCACTTTCCGTGTTCTGTTCCCCTTAGCCTTCTGCCATCCTTCCATCTTAATGGATGGAAGCCTGTAAGTGGTGTGCCAGCGGTGGGTGAGACGCTGTGATTGGCTGATGTGGCAGGAAGTCCCAGTTGAGGGCGGGGGCCGTGTACTCCAACAAGATGGCACGGACCAAATGGCAGACGCTGGAGCGGCGTGTCAGTGACATCATTATGCAGAGGATGACCATCTCCAACATGGAGACTGATATGAACCGACTCCTCAAGGTGAGGTTTGAAGGAATACCTCTATTTCACAGCTTTTTCACTGTGTGTTGTTCCCAGCCAGTGTTCCTGTGGGCTAACGTGTAATGTCTGTATACACAAATAAACATGTAGCAGCAGCGTATCTCAAACGTTACACGGTAGGGTGTGTGTTCTGCCGTGATGCGTGTGCTAACGTTGTTGCGTGGGCGGGGCCAGCAACGGGAGGAGCTAACGAAGCGCAGGGAGAAGGTCCTGAGGAAGAGGACCAAGATGGCGGTGGAGGGCGTGGACGGCGAGCGCACGGCACTGTCCCTCGGCGAGGAGGCGGAGTCTCTCACCGCCAACATCGACTACATCAACGACAGCATCGCAGAGTGCCAGGCCAACATTATGCAGATGGAGGAGGCCAAGGTGGGTGGGGGCTTGGGGGGGGTGGGACTTGATGCATGTGCATTGGGCCTTAGAATCATCAGCCTGGACTGTAGAAATACAAGGCTGTGTTCAGGAGGGGTTGGACGTTCATATGCTTTTTTTAACCTTTTATTGGTTCTGTAAGCAATGTGTGCATGCCGTGTGTGTGTGTGTGTGTGTGTGTGTGTGTGTGTGTGTGTGTGTGTGTGTGTGTGTGTTTGTGCACTCTCCATGCTGTCCAGGAGGAAGGCGACACCGTGGACGTTTCTGCAGTGATCAGCTCGTGCACTCTGTCAGAGGCTCGCTTCCTCCTCGACCACTTCCTCTCCATGGCCATCAATAAGGTGCCGCTTACTCACAGCAGTGGCCAATCGCACACTCACATCCAGGCAGCCTCTCACGAACGCAGCCTTCAACCTCTGTAACCTTAGACAAGACTCGCGTGCTGCAGTGACTCAAGACTCACGTGCTGCAGTGACTCGCTGCTTCATCCCTGGAACCCTTTTCCGCTGCTCCCAGGGCCTGCAGGCGGCGCAGAAGGAGGCTCAGATCAAAGTGATGGAGGGCCGCCTGAAGCAGACCGAGATCAACAGCGCCGCGCAGAACCAGCTGCTCTTCCACATGCTGAAGGAGAAGGCCGAACTGAACCCAGAGCTGGACGCCCTGCTGGGGAACGCACTGCAAGGTGCGACACGCGCGCGCACACACACACACACACACACATACACTCACGCACACATACACACACGCACACAATCCAGCACCCAGCAGGGGTCTCATCTTCTACACTCCCACCGCTTTTCCGAGGCTCATCTCGATTTACTTTTTTCCTTTTGTCACCCGAACTCAACCAGAGCTCAGTAGCCCAGCAGCCGGTAAGTAGGAACCACACTCTGTCCTCTGAACAGTGCGATAGTGCATGTGTCTCGCTCGCGCTAACCAGAGGCCGTACCGGTAGCCCGGACACGCATGACGTTCACCTTTCCCTCAAAGCGCTCAGACTCGAACTCCCTGCAGCCTGAACCAAGAAGCTCTGGATGCCTCTCCTGTTTCACACACTAACAGTTGGGGCTTTTTTTTCACTGCTGCAGTTCCTGCTCTGGGGTTGTAGATAGTTTCAGTATTTAGAATCACTGCCCTCTTCCAAGATGTAGCGTAGTGAATGAATTAGGAGTCACTTACTAATGACTTTCTGGTGACTGTCATCTCTCGGCTTTATCTGTTTTTCCATGTTTAGTTCTGCAGAGCGAAGCGTTGCCATAGTTATTTTGTTGTTGTTGTTGTTTTGCAGCCGCAACCTTGTTGTGCTGCGGGCTCTTTTCCATCCGTGCACCAGTTCCAGCTGAATTCAGAGTTTGTTTAACAGCACAGTGCAGAGCAAGTCATCCGTGGGCTGTACTGCTGTGTGAATGAGTGTGAATGACTCAGAGGCACCTCTGAGCAAAGCTAATATCACTAATGTCCAAACATATGCGATGGGGGGGTGGGTGGGGTTTGCTATAACTTTCCAAAGCAAAAATCTTACAAAATTCCCTAGTTAATACTGTGTGTGCATCTGTGTGTGCACTTGCTGTGTGTGTGTTTGTGTTTGTGTGTGTGTATGCACACGTGCGTGTATGCGCGTGTGTCTGAGCACGTGCACGCGCACGTCTGTGTGTGTGTGTGTGTGTGTGTGTGTGTGCTAACTGTGGGGTGACGTCTGTGTTCTGTGATCAGAGAACGGTGATGAGAGCAGCAGTGATGAGTCTGACCGCAGCCCGGCCGCTGAGGGCAGGTACGCCGTGCACCAGACGCCCTTGTAATCACTTCCGTAACTGCTTCACTCCTCTCATCTGCACACTTTCACAAACCGTAATGAAGGAGCGGTGCTGCACTCAAGACACTCGATATGTCATGCTCCAGCTGTAACAGCTCAATGACCTCTTTTGTGCTGGTTCCAGCTCTCTGGCCTCAGATCTGATGAAGCTGTGTGGAGAGTCCAGACCCAGGAGTAAGGTATGGCAGAGTGCTTTGTAAGCTAATGGCATAACACATTCACTGAGGCATCCAGGCTTAGCCGCTGACATCCTGACACTTGCTCATTCTGACACTTGGTCATTCCGACACTTGCTCATCCTGACGCTTGCTCATCCTGACACAGCTTGGCCCTGTAAGCTGGATATTAGCAGGACAGGGCAGAGGAACATACTCAGGGAGGCCATACTATGTTGTGTTCTGAAGTTTTGGTAAGACGTTAAGCCTGCAAAAAACTGCTTTTGAAGTAACTTCCTTCTCCAGGCCCGTAGAAGAACCACCACCCAGATGGAGCTGCTGTATGCGAACAGCACCGACCCGGACGCGCCCCCGGACGACTTCTCCACCTCCCTCCTACCCATGGCCCCACAGGTCCGGGAGGGCAGTGGTGACCCGGTGACGCCCATGAGGGACGGAGATCTGCAGTCTCCTCCTAGCGCGACATCCAGACCCGTCACCGCGTATGTTTTGCTCATGTCTCTACCCCTCTTAATACGTCTGTGAATTTTCTTAATTAGCTTGGACAACAAGTTAATTATCTGGTTGTACTGTGCAGTTCTGGCATCAGGAGTCCCACAGGAGCAGAGAGGAGGCCCGTGGAGCGTTCACCTCTAACTCGCAGACTTGTGCAAGAGAGGACACAGACACCCGTGGACAAGCCCAAAGGGTCAGACGGCAAACAGTACGAGCTCCTCCACAGCACTTTCACACCAGTTAGCTAGCAGTTATTGCAGTTTTAACGAGCCATTAACTCAGTACAGTCCCCGCACTCGTTTTTTTAATTAAAGCCTCACATATAACCTTTCACGTGCCTCTGACTTGTTAATAGCAAAACAAAAAGATTTTGAATTGGCTTGATTTATCAACGCATTGAGCGTAGTAAACATTTTCTTGGAATGTGTTTGGATCTATACATCATACCTTTACAAGGGTGTTGATCTCCACAACACACAGCTATGGAGCCACACGTATTCAGACGACTTTGAATTTAAAATCACTTATACATAACAATTTGTTTATTCTTAGAAATTTGAAAAACTCAACAAAGCAGTGGTATTCACTGCAGTGTCGCTGTAACCAGAACCATCAGCCGTACCATTTTTGGGGGAGGTTTCCTTTCGTGGGAGGGGGGCGACCAAGGGTTTGCAGTGTCCGTGTTTCAGCTATGTTCTTCTCCTCCAGGCTGGACGATCCAGGGGCGTTAGAGACTCAAAGGTAGCCGCTTTTCTAGCCGCAAACTCTCCTCTTGCTCCAGCGTTAGTATGGGGGCGGACCTTATTGTAGACTGCATGCTGCCCACATCCATTATTCATGAGCCAGTGTATCATAAAACCATTATTTTATGATAATCGGGGGGGGGGGGGGGGGGGGGGGGGGGGGGGGGGGGGGGGGGGGGGGGGGGGGGGGGGGGGGGGGGGGGGGGG